>AZLU01000149.1:0-101466 GCA_002224055.1 Pezizomycotina sp. ARF18
AAGTAAATATTGTTAATTAATTTGTTACTTTATTAATTGATTAATACTAAGCACTTATGTACTAAAGTAATTACGAGGTCGCGAAATATGGCAGTATCAAATACATACATCGCATGAAGTTCAACTAGCAATCGCCAATCTATCGTAACACAACCTAAGCGGTCACTTTCTCGAGATCTAAGACTATTAATATTTCACAAAAACCATCGCGGTACCTAGAATAGTATATCGGTAGCGACTGCTCCAAGCAAACGATACCAAGCACGAAACGCGTATATAGGCGTCTTTTTTTTTCTTCCAAACTTTACACGTGTAGTGGAATCAAATGCAGTCGAGATTAGAAAGAACCGATTATTCCCTGATCCTATCACAAACTAGCAATCCCATAATTTCGAAAGCGTAGAGTAAGAAGAAGCAAGGACGTCCAACGGAAAAAGTCAAAGATTATTATTATGGATTAAATTCGATCGCCAGGTTACTTTAACCAACCGCTATCTATCATTCCAAAAGAAAAACCGCCGTTCCAAATAAACACAGCCCCGCAATACAAATCAACTAATTATCATCCCTGGCCCTCTAGTATCGCCACGTCCACGCTCTCATCGTCTCTCCAATTCCAATCCGTGTTCTCACTACCGAAGACCTCCTCGTCGCTCGTAGTTCCTTCCTCCTCGATCTGGCCCAAGGCCTTCTTCCCATCCCTTTCCCCATCAAGCTTACTGATCCTATCTTGCTCCTAGCATCATTCAGCTGCTCGTTCTTCGTCTGGATACGCGTACTCAAGGCCTTGTCATTAAAGCGGAACAAGCCGTTCCGCGTCGTATGCGCGCGTTGCCTCGCGGAGCTCAGCGAAGGTGCGATATTGCGGGTACGGTAGACGGAGCCGCAACTTTACCGCTTCGCAGTTTTGCGAGGGGAGTGGTTGCAGTGTTACATGAAGGGGGATGGAGTGGAGTGGGAGTTCGTGTGGGCGGGCATGCTGTGACAGAGCTTTTCCATTAGTAAAATTACTACGTGAATATAGAATATATAGTTAGGAGAGTTGGGAGAATAGCACACCGTATAGCTGTTCCTCCGGCGCCACCACCGGCAGCTCTACTTCCACAGATCCGGGTATAAGAACTGGCACAGGCATCCTCGACAACCTCGCAGCCTTAACCTTCATTCGTGCTCGTGCAGTATCGTATCAGACTTCCCTTAACTGCCATAAATTGCTAAACGTCAATATACCCCGTCCGCTGCCCTTTCCTTTACTGTTGCTAATGCTCCAGAACTTCCATTTGCTGCCGTCTTTGTCGCGGGTGAGTTCGATTTCGGCTTTATCCCTGCAAAAACTGTAAGCCGATGTAGAGTAGCTTCTTCATGAGGTCGTCGATTTTGTTTCCCTTCCATTTGGTTTTTGGAGGGAGTAGTCGGCGTAGTTGAAGATCTTCCATGTGTCGGCGTCGATATCGGGCGCGGGTTAACTCCCATGTTGCGGATTCGTATGTCTCTTGGGATTGTGGACGATGTCGACAGGGCGTACGGCGAGAAGATCGGTTCCTGCGGGGTTTTTGGATACTAGATTGGCAGAAGGATTTGTTAGCGCTTATCAATGTCTTGGATATATGCGTGAAGATTGAATATCAAACGTACACCACATCCCATTCAGACCAGACGTCGAGTCCTTCTCCGTCGTAATGACGAGTTGGACGTACGCGGATGCCCCTTGCAGGAGCAGCAACGATAGAAGAGAGGAGAACAGCATTTTCGATGTTTTGATGATCTTTATTTCTTCTGGAGGATAGGAACCGAATTTTTGTCTTAAAAAATCTTAAGTAGTTGGCTAGTTAAAAATGTGGCAGCCGAACTAGTCGAAGAAGCTAATGGAACAAGAAGCTAATGGACTCGAATCTGCTCATCTTGAAGGCGAGGGAAGGTCGCATTTTAATAGTGCAAAATTTTGTTTCTTGGAAGTCGCATTACTAGTGGCGTTGCCCGTGACCCAGAGCTCGTTAGCCAGTTGTGGTGTTACCATGCATTACTGTCCAACCAATTGCCGAACAATGCAAACCCCTTTTTGCTCGAGAAGACCTCAGAAGGATGAATCGATATATATGCAGGGACTTCTGTCCCGTACCACTTGCCTAGTACGAAGAGGTTCTAGAAAGACTCGAAACGGTTCCTCAAAGTCAAATACGCGTAAGGCTGGAAATTGAGATAATTAGATTGATTGATCAGCCCACCGAAAATCCTTCTCGCTGATAAATCGTAATGCAGGACTCCATAGGAGATATTCAAAGGAGATATAATAATCCGCTATTAATGCTAGTCCATGTCAGCCGACGGTCTTAAACTCGGGAACGTAACCGTTGATGACTGGGTCACATGGTTACCTCGTCGGCCTGAACCTGGGTTTCCGGTCAAAGGACTTAGCATGAAACATGCAATTAAGCAGCGATTGGCGGAAATTTGCTCTCATAATGCGGTGTTGCATTTTAGATGTAAATCCGAGGAATAAAATATTTCTAGCTTAGTTTGGCAGGTAAACGTTTTGTGCTGCTGAGAAAAACGCCATTTCACATCGAAGCCTCAACTTGAAGCTATTGAAGTATTTGGAATGGCAACAAAGTCGTCCTCTGTAGAGGAAGTTTTACCTTATCCGAAGTTTTCGAAATAGCTTCTTGATCTTCGCGAATTCAAAGAGATTTTTCTTATCTTGATCAACTTGGATTTTGCGGAAAATTGGTACGTACCGGTACGGGAAGGATTTGGTTCGGGAACCAGCCTCAGGATTTAAATGGTCGGGAACAATTAACTTGAACCCGTATTTCAGTAGTTGGTTTTATCTCGGTTCTAGAATTACCGCAAACTAGCTCAAAACCCAGGCAACAAGTCCTTTCGCTCTCTTAAGATGTATAGAACCTCGCTTTGGAAAGGTAAGAAACGTGTAGCGTGTTTCTCTCTGCCGGAGGAGGCCGCCAGTGGAGCACTGGCAGCACGGGAGTAAAAATGTCGAGATAGTAACCAAAAAGATCTTTAGATAGCCGTCCATTTGTATTTTCTTCTCGCAACTATTCTCACGCGGAGCGTATAAAGAATATATAGTACAAGTAAAAAAAATAACAAATACAGAAAGAATGAAAATTTTCTCTTCATGACCTAATGCATGTTGGATTTTATTAGAAAAATGATCCAAGTTACCTCACAACTATGATATCTCTACTCATTGTCTGTTTCTCATAAGTTGGTTAGCGATAAGAAACTTCATTCAAGAAACATCAAAACATGGTACTTATATTGAAAAAGCAGGGGGAAAGCTCAGATATATACACGAAGAACAAAAATCGCATCCGGATTGTAAAAATATATTTAAGAGAAAATCTATGAGACATAAACGATTTTCCGAATCCCATTCGGATTAAACAGGCTACCTCTTCTTCCTTTCGACAAACCTTTCGTTTCTTTTATCCCGCGAACCTTTTCAAACCTCCACCGAGGAGCACGACCTGTTGCCTCGGGTTCTTATCCTCCTTCTCGGCATCCGTAAAAGGTCGTAGTACTCCGCCGCAATCTCAGCGCAGTTCGGGTCGCCGATACGTTGGCAGTAGAAGACCACGTACTTCGCCTTAAGTATCCAATCCTCCTCAAGCCACTCGACGTAGTCTGTCGGTCCAATCCCCAGTCCTCCACAGTTATTTTGGGTTGGTCCGGGTAAGGGAAACGTATGGCGCCTTTGATATGAGCCGTGTCATATCGTTTCTGAGTGCGGACGTCGATCATGACGATGTCTCCGCTCTGATGTGACTCAAGCGTTTCCAAATATGATGCCAAAGCGGAAGCGGGGGTCTCGTATAATTATAGGGCACGTGAGAGACATTGTCAGCTCTGGTAGTCGGCTAGCTCCCGCATTCTCACGGCGGCGTCGACTGTGGCTTGCTAAGCGGTTAGCGGGTCTAGAGCTCGTGGCGTTATCGCGAGACATGGCGCTACGATCGCGAGGATCATTGAAAGTTTCGAGAAAGAGCATATCGGATAGGCTTAATAGAGCGGCGCTTATAAAAATTGAGGTTCGGCAGCGACGTGGATGGTGGGTTAGAAAATTCGAAATATATGGTCCTGGATCATAGAAATCTAGAAAATGGCTACCTTGCCGATTTGAGATTTCAAGTGAGAAAACAGTAGATCTTTATACAGTCGCTTAACATAATTGTTAGGACACTTTCCTAAAATGGTAGTTTTCCCATACAAAAGTACGATTTTATACTTTTTTAATTAATTATAAACAACAACGAACTGCTAGAATTGACTGAAATTAAAATATATTATAAATTATATCAATCTAATACATATTTCAAATTTTATAAAAATTTATCGAATCTTATAACGTGATAATTCTTAATACTTTACGTATTTTTAAAAACACGTACTTCACGCACTTTTTATATGTAAAAATACGCGAATTACACGAAATTCGTGCTATTTTTAAGTAACGTAAAATTTAAAGATTATCACGTCATAAATTTTTAATAAAATTTTATAAATTAGAATATGTATTAGATTAATATATTATTTATAATATTTTAATTTCATAAATTTTATAAAATATTGATGTCGTAATATAAGTTTAAAGATAAGATATACTATTATATATAAAAAGTTTAAAAAAATAATAATAAATTTAATATTTATAAAATTTATAAAATTTTAATATGTTATATATATTTATATAATATACTTAGATTTTCAATTTTACGAAAATCCGCTAAAAATTGATGTGAGTTACGAGAATTTAAAAATATTATAGAACTTAAAGAAATTGCCGTTTTAGGAAAGTGTCCCAACATTATGTCAAGCGACTATAGAACTCAAGAAGATAGAACTCTATAGCTCGAGGTTCACAACAAACATGCTTCACGAACGGTGTATCCAAAAGAAATTAGATAAGAAGAACCAAGAGCCATCATGAAATTGTAGAAGTATAAATGCATATGAAACGTTCTTTGTTTTCGTGGATGTGCAGCACGTGAACATCTCATGATAATTTAGTCAAACGGCAGACAGATTCTGCGCTTCAAGTCATGAACGCTTTAGATGTGGATATATGCCAGCGCTATCATGCCTGAGCACTGCAGACCCGCATAAAATATTTAACTGTGATGGCATTCCTTTGCTATGAGCGTATGCATGTATGCTGTGAGAATTTATGCGGGCCATTTATTCTAGAATAACGAGATGGAAGATGATGAAACCGGATCCCGCGTCAAAGCGTTGCCTCCCGCCTATCACGCCAAATGACAAGAAGTCCAAAAAACTCTAAAAAAAACTCTAAAAAAAAAAAAAAAAAAAAAGAGTAGATAAAATAATGGCACGAGAGTTGATAGCGATCATCGAAGAGCATCATATTGAGATAGCACAATTTCGTTAAGAAATCAAAATAATACTCATTATAGATACGTAAATGGCTAACTGATCTGAAAGGGTATCCTCGTTGGATCAATACTCTCCAACCGATTGCAGCAATTCTATCACTAAAAAACACCATAAGGATTACTAGCGGTGTTGTCACATTCGAGTCCTTCTGTGCCGACAGCTTGAGATACCCACTAGTCACTGAAGTTGAGGCTCAAGCCGATACTCTATCCTAGAACGTTCCTTGTTCTTCAAGTTCTCTCAAGCTAACATTACGCATAATATCTCCCGCAGAATCATGCACATGCGGTGGGTGGGGGCCGGGTTTAATACTGACGACATACTTAGCTTCTCGGTAGACGACATCGAATAAATTACGCAGATGCGCTCATGAACTGGGCGTGTAGACAACTGCTAATTGCGCTTTTAGAACCCCCATTGGCCTTTGGATTGAAACTTGCCACAAAAATGGAAATCGTCGAGTTCGCCAGTAGCAGCAAGCCATCAGCTAAGCTTTCGCTCGCCTAATAATATCATCAGAGCGTTGTGCTTTATTCCAGAACTTTCCATACTTTGATTTGCAAGGATCCCACGGAAACGAATGCCCGTCATCAACCGTAATATCCACAGGGAGAATGTCGAATGATGAGTGTAATTTGTTCGATACTTTTCTTCCCGGAATGTTTCACGTTCTTTTCCATTTATTTCGGTTTCTCGACCGAATTTGCATGAGAGCTTCTTCTCGCCATCATGCGATTTATTCGCGTCACGTTGATACGATCGTATTTTAAAAATTAAGAAACGTGTATTAATGCACGGTTTTCCCGGAGCAAAAAAGAAAATAAAATCTACAGAAGCGGATACAAGCCCAAGAGTTACCAGTGCAGCTTCCTCAGATCGAACAAATCTCATGGAAATGTCGTTTACATGAGCTTTGCCGACTTTCGCACTGGAAGCTTTTGTTGCCCTTTTTCTAAAAGTATGGATCGAAAACTGTCAGTCTAAGGAAACCTTACCTTTAAAATCAATGCGGCAAGACTATTTAAAAAGATTTCTCGAAGCTTTTTAGAAGCCGTCCGTATTCACAACACTCCATGGGTCCAATGTTGTGAAGATAGGTTTGAGCCGTGCTAAGCAGGGCCATATCATTGATATGATCTGTCTGCGAAGGATTTGATCGAGAATTAAAATTTCACCCGTCTTATACAGTACCGAAGCAAACGTAACCTACTTATGTACAATAGCCAATTAACCAACCTTCTGGGCTCCTAACTGCATGAGACATTAACCCCTGGATAAGCACATGGAAAAAACCTGTGCATAGGTGGAGTTACAATATTTGAATCCCTGCAAGTCAAGTAAATCCTCAATTATTGTCATCCCTCGCTGGATCAAAGCATGAATGATAGCCTCGCGAGCCGCTTGATTTTTTATGACGTGATTTCATGATTGAGAACATTAAAAATCGTTTTAAGAAGCAAAGTAGGAATAGAGCTTGGGCTGGCTAGCACGGGTGGCCCTGTCGGTATTACTTGGGCCTAGAAGGCGTAAAAAAAACTATACAGTATCAATACAATTAACGAGCGAAAATCCAATCAAAAAAGAAAGCCACCAAACCCAAAACAACAAAAACCAAAAATTTAGAAATATATCGGGGGAAAATTGCCATGTATTGAGAAATATCCGCGGTATCAAGCGCTCCCCACGCTACTCTCATCGCCGCGACCTCCATGCCGGACCTATATCCTGCCGGCGGCTGGTATAATATCCACTGCATAACCCTCTTCTTGTTTATCTTCCCTTTTCTTCGCCTTCACTTTAATCTCGGTTTCGTGTCTCCTGCTTAGCCATCCGAGCAGTATCCATCGGATCAACGTCCCCGTCATCATATCCCCCCACCCGCTGACCCGTTTAAATCAACTATACCATTCACCACATTATTCTCTTTATGTCCTCCTCGTCTGCACATTCCTCTGCTCTACACCGAATGGGTGCACGAGTCTTATGCCTCAAACAATTGCGAATACGCCCCGTTATCTGCCTTCGCGAGGCAGGTCCCGCAGAGATCCACACGGGATCTTTACACACCGTGCACCGCGCGCCGGCGTACCTATCGTTGGCAAATCTCAAAGTTGTCGCCGCATTTACTACACTTCACAGGGAAGTAACCACCCAGGTGGAATGGCCGTATACCGTAGGTCGAATAAAATATCCGGGTCCGGCATTGGACCTGTATCCGCGAGCGAGAGGTTTGTTGTTTGCTTTGTGAGGGGCGCGAGCCGTTGGATATGCTGGAGGAGAGAGAGGATTTCCCGGGTCGCGGTCGGTTGTGGGGATGAAGAGGTTGGTTTATCGGCGGAGGTGGTAGGGGAGAGAGTAGGTACGGAGGAGGAGGGTCGGTATGGCGTGAGGAGGCTACGCAGATTTTGCAGAAGAGCCGTTATCGAGAGGGTTTAGCTTGTGGCCGGAGTCGTAGGTTACACTACGGAAACATGTATGGTTAGTATTCACCCGTTTATATAAAAGAAAAAAAAAAAAAAAAAAAAAAAAACTTCGGGTTAAATAAAAAAAGAGGTGTGCAAATATATTTATTTCAAAGAGAGAATTGCCATAAAAATATATTATACAGCAGACAACATCGCATCACGGCAAGCGCAAGCAAGAGATACTTACGCTCTTTGCATATCTGACACCGCAACCCGTCCGGCCTGACATTCCTCGCGGGCAAGCCATTCTTCCTCGCTATAACAATCGCACCATTAACCACCGCCGCGCTCCCTCTCCTCTCCGTTCCACCACCAGCAGCCTCATTCCCATTACTGTCCCCACCACTACTACGCTACTACCGCTACCAACGCTACTAATACTACCCCTCTGACACGGCATCCGACAGCGCCGCAGAGATCGTAGCGGGACTCACGCTGCGCGGTAACGCTCCGGCGCTTCATCGCCGAACTTGTCGTTGCTCTGCCGCCGAGGCGGTATTCCGACGAGGGGCGCGGGTTTCGTCGAAGGATATGGAACCGCGGGAGGACCGGCGGGTCGCGTCGTAGTCTATCAGGTATTTTTTTGCCACGGTCGCGCCGACGTGTTCGTCGACGTCCGGGTCGTATGGAGGCGGGGAGTTAGTTACTGTTGCCATGATACGCTTTAGGCGGGCCGTGAGCGGCATTGCTGCGGTTATGTAGGATTTGGTTGTTGTGTTGTTGTTGTTATTTGTGTGTTGGTGAGGGGCTGAGAATCGGATAAGTACCGGAGGGCGCGGGTGACTGGGCGACGATTGGTACGACTACTGAATTATAAGATTGTATAGGGATATCACGTGTTCTAAAGGCAGAGTAAGATACGGAATATATTGTACACTAACTATGTATGAAGCAGAAAGAAGATGGAGATGACGATGGCGAAAGTCGAGAGAGGAGAACTGAAAAAAAAAAAAAAAAAAAAAAAAAGAGTCGTGAGATCGCCCCTCGGGTCGTATTTCCTTGTTATTGTTTTCATTGTATGTACTTGTTTTTAGTCCTTCGCTATTTCCTTCTGGGGGAATACGAAAGACGGGGCTGGGGGAATGCGGGGAACCTGCCAGTTAGGGGGATCTCGTTAAAGCAGGTAAATTGCCCAGTCATTGGTGTCATGCAAGCATCTCGTGAGCAGAGAATGTAGGGGACGGGAAATCTCGCAAAAATTTTTACACCTTTATTTCGGTTTTTTTTATTTTTACCCTACGGTAGGAGCGGTTAGGAGCGCATATCCACTTAGGTAATTAGGGTTCACCAGAAGACACGGGAAGCATCTTTGAAGGCTTCCTTAGCGTGAAATCTTAAGGATAAGAGATTTTTGTTGAGGCTTTAGCCCTCGTTTTCGCGAGATACACTGTGGTAATATCGGGTGTTTCATGAACGGTGTTTTCGTGACAAGTCACGATAAAAAAATTTCTCCTTCGTTTTCTTCCTTTATCGGAGAGGATGCGATATGTTAATAAGTCTTCGATTTCTTTTTATTAAATGTTCCCTGTGCGACAGTTTGAGTTAGATACCGGGGATCCTACAAGGGGTTTTATATGAGTGCTGTTGGGATGAGACATCGCTAATTCCCTATATTTCGGATGATTGCTCCGAAGGCAGCATCGCAACCGAACTCGACTACTTTATTCTCGACTACTTTATTCCGCTGCGAAGACCGATAGAACCGGTGATTTGGGCTCTAGAAAAACGTGGCTATCCAAACCCGGACCTGTCAAAGACGCCCGGAAATAGTATAGTGGCTGTTTCGCGTCTATCAAACCCGTTCGGTTGGTGATCCAGTTAAATATAATTATATTGTGCCTGGAGATCGCCAGAAGCATGTTTTTTTTTTTTTTGGCTGCAAACTGAGAAACAAAGGAGGAAAGTAAGAATGCTGTATAGACACGGCGAGGAATAGGATTTTTAATCAGATCGTATTATCATCAACAATATTTCTTCCCAATTACTGGAAACACGACTAGAGCTACCACCCTGATATTCCGGTATGAATCTCACGAGATATCTATTCACCCATTCCACGACCAACGATCTAAGATCATTATTATATCTGAAAAAGTGTGTTTTTTTTTTCCCCCTCTTTTGAGCACGAATTTTCTTTTATTGGAAGCGAGCCAGCTATGACGTCATAGGCTCCTTCCTCATTAGGTGCAATGTGGAGAATTAAGAATGCCAATAAACTGGTTTTCAATCTCGTATCTATACTCTCAAAACCCGGCCGAGAAATTAGCTTAGATAGAGAGATAGCATCAGCGTAACGGGCTAAAGTGAATGTATGTATTAGCTATTTTTTTTTTTTTTTTTTTTTTTTTTTGGAAAAAGCACATATAAACTCGAAAATAGCTGCATAGTTATAACAGCGGAACCATATTTTTTAAATTTATAGCTGCAATACTGAAATACGACATTTTAACAAGCTACGCTACACGTACGTATATTCTCGCTGTCACGCCTGTATCTTAGAAGCGACTTCTATCAAAGATACTCCGATGCAAACCTCGTTTTTCCAAGGTTTTTTCTTTTCTTTTTTTTTTTTTTTTTTTTTCGCTAGACAAGAATCATGAGACGTTTACCTGAAATTGGGGAAGAAAACAAACGTCGATAAGGCTATGTAAGATAGGATCGATTTCAAAAAGTTGGCCTACTAGTAGGCTCTCAAAATTGCTAGAAAATATCTGGATCTGCTACATGCACATTATTCATACGTTTAAGGTCTCTATGTTCTATTATAAGTCTTCTCGAGAAAGGACATAATTATAACAAGGTTAGTGCCGAAATGATCGTCAAAAGCTTGGTGCCCTTCGTTTCCGCTAGGGCGGTCACCGGCGTCGCACGAACAAAAAACTATTGAACTTGGAAAAGAGGTATCGATATATCAAAATAAATGAAAAGGGATAACGGCCTGTTGCCCGCCTATCTCAGCTACAACTTAATTCAAAATATGTATCACGAGAACCCTTTCATCAATAAACCGTCTTTAATTCATATTGCGTCAGTAAAAGCGTGACAACGATTTTGTTTTGATATTAGGAACATTCTACGAGATCGTTTTCCTTGTATTCAAAAATTCAAAGTGTCGCAACTATGACGTCATTGGTCCTTTCCAGCTATAATTCCCCAAAACTGCAGGCGAGACCCTTACCGCCAACTTGGGATTAAATGACATCGACCAGGCTACAGCCAAAAAACACTTTGTGCTCTTGAGCTATAAATACAACTGCAAATCCTTCGAGTTCATCCCATCGCACTCCATCATCATCACCATCACCATCATCACCAAAAACAAAAGCCAAAAACCTTCACAGACCCACTATAAACACACCTCATATTCAAAAGACCCTCTCTACCTCTCTACTTTACAAAAAACCCCACGACAACCAACCCTCTTCCTCCTAAACACACAAAACAATCCCACATTCAAAATGACGAAGCATGATACCCCCAACCAGACCATCGGCGGCAAGCTCGGCAACTCGCTGCACAACCGGCCAACTACGGCGGCGACAAAGCCCACGCGTCGAAGGACAAAAGCCAGCGCCGAGATCCACAAGGAGCAGATGAAGGGCCACATCGCGGGAACTCGAGCGTGCTCGATAGGGTCGAGGGCGCGTTCAAGTACGCGGGCGACAAGATGAGCCAGGGGGCGCATAAAGTCAGCGGGAGCTGTAAGTAAACTTTTCCGTTTGCCATCGATCGAGGATTTTAGTGGTAAACTGGAGCTAACGTACAACTTTGTTTTTATCAAAGACAAACAAGCACCACGTCTAAACAATCACTCAATTTCATACGAACGCTTATGACGCCTTGACGAACGACCCTTCTTTTTTTTTTTTTTTTTCATCGTCTCTCTTCTTCTTCACCGTTGTATTATTACCATGGATACTTTGTTTGGGATGTTCACTTTTGCTGGAGATAGAAAAAAGGGCCTTGGGTTTATGACGCTTTTTGCAGTTAATTCCTTAATGAATAAAAATCGATACCTCCTAATGATTTTTAGGTCCGTCCATGTGGAAGAGTGAAACGTCGGACAAACCTGTGTCAAGATGCTAGAACTCGCCGAGAAGAAACAAGTGCCACCAAGTGCTCGTCGGCATAATTCATACAGTGTCAAATCGCGAATAGCGCTCCCGGGGGGCTTAAAGTCTTGGAGTGCCTGTGTAGTGTTGGTAGAATTTAGTGGACAATCACATTGCTATTCCTTCTTGGGGTAGGAAAGAACCGAAGGTTTAGAAAAATATAAAATAAAAATGCGAAATACATACACATACACACGCAGAGAGAGAGAGAAGAAGACGAAGAAGAAGAGGAAGCAGCGAAGAGAAGAGGAAGAAGAAGAAGAAGAAGAAGAAGAAAGTATAGAATAAATAATTACCAGCACAAGTCAAAGGAATAAAAAAGTAAAAATAGAAATACAGTAAAATCGCGTTTTAGCTGTTTCGAACCCCTAATACTTAAGTACTTTATCCTGAAAACTGAGATCCATGAATTCACGTACCTAAACTAGGAAACCCCCACCATTCGATGCGCCTCTGTGAGCTAAGTCGAATGCTGTATTTCTTGTCCCGTGGCTGCCCCTTTCGATCCGCCCTCTCCACGCACATTTCGCCCACTAGAGTCAGAAGAAGAGTTACCCGAGAGAAAAATCGAAAAGGGTGTTTCGAGGTGGACCGAACTACAATCCGGCTAAGTGGGCTATATCATTCTATTCCTACCCGAGAGGCGCTTCTAATGGTATCGTTTTTACCAGAGTTATCAGTCTCGATCAGTTCGTACCGTAAGCCGTGCCTATCATCCGGATGATACAGATCCATTAAACCGCGCAAGAGCGAAAAGTGGGCATTGTGAATATCTGAGATATAGTGGAAATATATACATCATTCCATGCGCCTTAACGCGCTGATCCGGATGACCAATCTCAGGTATCCAACAGCGTACTGAGTAGATATAGATAGAGAACGGTGGTATTTTAGCCTCGACTGCTCGCTGTACTTTCTATCTTTATAGTCTTAATAAAGCCAAACTCGGGTACGTAACTCCTGTAGCGATATATCTTTCGCATCCAAATAATATAACTGTACGACGGCTCGTCGATGTCGAAGTCTGGCAACAATGCTATTGTTCTCCTCCTTTCCCCACTCTATTCCATTTCCGGAAGATTCAAAAAAAATTATATTTTTTTACTACGCGAAATTCGCGAATCTACTTTACCCCACTAAAATCCCACCACTCCCACCAATTCCTTTTTTATCGCGATTTCATTCCAATAAATTCTAATCGCCCCCTTATCTACCACTTTCACCACCTGCCACCACCACCTCGAAACATCACCAACGAACAATCCCACCATCGACAAGCAAGAAGAACAAGCACAATTCTCATCGACGATGCTACACGTCGACCACAACTACCGCCGCGTAATGGGCACCCCGTCAAAATACGACTCCGTCTTCGATTTCCCCTCGATTCCTCGGAGCCTAATTCCCCCGCCATGCAGCGCAACCGTTCCGCACCGCCTGCGCCGCCGAAGTCTGACGCATCGTGGTAGGAGCGTCGGCAGCGATTTCCCGCTTACGCCGAGCAAGAGGGGACGCCCGCCGGAGCGCGAAGAAGAAGAAAGAGAAGAGAGAAAAGGAGAAAGTTGTGGCGGTGGAGACCGTGGAGAAGGTTGTTAAGGAGGTCTTTGAGATCGTTGAGGAGAAGGAGGGAAGAAGGGTAAGGAAGACACCGGCTTCGCTTTGGATTGGCTGGTTTTTTGACTGACGAATGGTGTATTGGTAGGCAATGCGACAGCCCCGCGTGATAAATTGCAACGCCTCCCCCGTCCTCCGCAGTGGAACAACCCCTCGAGCGCTCGCCGACGCCGGACGTCATCCCCTTCAACAACGCCAACGACACAAACTCAACGATGCAAGCATGACGGAACGTACACGGCCGTTAACAACGAGGAAGAAGAGACCTACCGATGCGCAAGCGCGCGCGCCTCGGTAACGGCTCGCACCATTCTAAATCGCCCGAAGCCGAACCCTCGACGCCTCCGCTCACACAGCCCCAGCAAAAGCAATCACAACTACTCTCCTCCCGTTCCAGCACGGCAGCAGTAAGACTGAAGTTACGACGTACGCCGGTAAGCGGAAGCGCGGGATTAATAAGCAGCATCTGAGGGATGATACGCCCGTTACGCCGCCGCGGTCTAGCGTGACGAAAAGAGCCGCAAAATTCTACAGGAGAAGGGAAAAGAAAAGGAGGAGGTCACACCAGCGCCGAAGAAACGCGGACGCCCATCGAGTTCTATGAAGAAGGTCATGATTAAAGAAGGGAGGGGTCGTCCGAAGGGTACTAGAGATAGCAGCAGCGGCGGTAAGGCCACGCAGTCATCCAGCTCTGACGTTAAAAATGTCTCGAGGGGGAAATTGCGGAAGTCGCTGGATTCGGCTGTTGCTACTACTACTACCACAAAGGAGAAGGTGGGTAGTGTACGCCGGCGCAAATCGCTCAACGACGTTCGCTCCGCTTCCAGCTCTAAGGACGATGGAAACGGCAACGGTCTGAACTCCGACGATGAGGACGTATTCCATATCGAAGAAATACTCGACCGTAAAGAGGAGCGCGTCGGGAGGAAGGTTGTTGTCAAATATCTCGTTCATTGGCACGGATATGATAAGGAGAATGACCATACGTGGGAACCGGAGCGGAATTTGGATTGCGATTTGCTGATCAGGAAGTTCGAGATTCAGAGGAAGAAGAAGGGGAAGGAAGTGGAGAAGGAGAAGGAGAAGAGGGTTAGTACGACTACGCCCGAAGAGGGGTGTTAGCGTTAAGGCGACGCCGAGGAGGAGTGGTGGTGGTGGTGGTGGTGTTAAGAGCACCCCGAGGAGCGCGGGCGGTTCGGCGAGAAAGAATCCGGGGAGCGTGAAGAAGGCGGAGGCGAAGTTTATGATTTTGGAGTGAAGTGAACGGGAAACCTCTTTAATGGATTGGAGATAACATGGCGGATGTTCGCTCTCTACGGCAAGGATATTACTGATCTTTAAAATGGCTGGATGTTGATTTTACAGCCGGGAGGATTTACGCTTCATTTTTTACAAGGTCTGGGACTCGGTTTTTTTTTTTTTTTTTTTTTTTGCTTCTCTTTTACTCCTATTTTTGCTCCCATTTTCAATATGTTTAATCTTAACTCCGTATTTCTCTTCTTATTTTGTTGACTTTCTCTTGATTTTTTTTCGCCGTCATTTCTTTCTTTACTAATAATGGTTATTTTTATACTCGGAGTTCACACCTTTTTCTTTCTTTCTTCTTTTTTTTCCGATATGGAGGTTCTTTTATTTCTCTTTCCATTTTCCGCTCTCATCTCTTGCTTTCCTACCATCATCTCTTGTTCTTTCATCTCCTTAACTAGGTGGCGGTAGTCCTTTTTACTTTTCGTGTAGGTACTATTATAAAAGATCAGATTAATTATATATATAAGTACTGTGAACACTCAGTTCTGCGTCGACTTTACACACCGCGAATCATACTGAAAGAAAAGTATGAAAAGTTCTTGCAGCATACGGAGGTGGTTTTGACAGGAGGGTACGTATTCCGCCTTTTTTTATCTTCGCATCGCGCGCTCTCGTATTTTCTCGGTAGGTTTCAGTTGCCCATCAACCCCCCTTGGATTCGAGATCGCTTGATGAATTTTCGAAAAATATAAAGCTTGCAAACTTATTGACTGGCATGTACTTATTCGATAATTTATTAAAACACCTACGCTACTATTTCGTTGATAACCTTACGGTACAGCGTTACTACAGGTATTTTCGAGTATCAGATGTGTTCGCCAATTTTTGATGGATTCTTAAAACCAGGCACGCCTACAGGTCTATTCGCTGCTACAGGCTTATTCACTACTATATGCATATTCGCCAGATTATACGGCAGGTCAAATGCTTTTTTTAACCAGAAAATCCGTGAAACAGGCCACGAGAATCAATATAATGTTTTGCGAAGGGGAAGAGATTCGCATATGAACGGTATTGCACAGGATTGGCTACGTTCGCGGCGCCGCAAGTAACAGGCGGACTTTGGACGGTTGTAAAACGCTTTGATCGTCTTCGAAGGATTGAACGCTGCCCCGAAGAAGGGTCTTTCCAGCTAGAATCGGAACCGTCACACTAACCCGGGCGAGACTCGGTGGTTGTTTCGATAAGCACAGCCTCTCGGCCACTCTCGTCTCCACTCGACGCGACAATTCGGGATAGCTCTCCCCAATTTTCTCGCTGATAAGCATGATAGAGGTATAATAGTACTCCCGCGGTTGAAACAAAATAATCCCGTCTTGGTCTTGTTTACCGATCTCTCTGAGCAACTGTAAGGCGTCTTGCTCCACGACGCCTTATAGCGCGCCATGAATGTCAAGCGAGGCGAGCGTCACTGTGTCACGTTTTCCGTCTGGCTGTTCCGCCAAAGAGAAAGCTCCGTATTTTACTCTACAACGGAATGCTACGGGAAGGTTGCGGGCGACCTCATCCTGACGTCGGAATACGTGGCTATCGCCAAAGTATGATATTCCACGATACTGAGAATTATTCGTATTGGCATTCACAAACGACAATCTTTTCAGGGAATCTCTCCATCCGCCATCTAGATCTTGGAGACTATTATTAAAGGAACGGCAGTTGTCTAAAAATCGCTAACTGCATCAGGGCAAAAAACGTGGCGAAGCGTTAGCGAAAGTTTCGGGGGGAACCTGGCCTAGGGTCGTCGGTTATTTCGGCGTCCACTGGTTTTAGCCGCGTTTTAAACGACCAGCTTCTAGTAAGGAACAAATTTCGCTACACCATTTTTTTCTCACCTCCAGATTCAGGAATTGATCATGAGGAAACGAAGAGGGGAAATGGGCTGTGATTTTATTAGTATGCAAGCCATCGGTAAATGAGCACTTGCTCAACGGTTAGCCATAGTGGCCCCAGGGACCGATTCTGAGAAGGGCGGTAAATTCTGGAGTCTCTTGTCTGTTCCTTTTCTAGAGGCAGATTGGACTGTTTTGAAATCGAGAAGGTACATGTAGGTACGCCACCAAGCTGATTTACACCAAGCCTGTTTTATCTGTTCCGCATGAACGATTCTCTAAGTTCTTTGCTGTTTTCTCCAGAATATCTCCATATTTCTTCCTTTTCTCTTACCATATTTGTTTTTTAATTCATACGACGCGCCTTCTCCACCGTCGTTTCTAACTACTACCAGGAAATCTGACAGGATGGCGGCCCACGTCTCACTCCTATTCAAAAGGCTAGAAGTATATATTCTCCATATGCCCAGGTTTCTATAAAAACAGACTTTGTATAATCACTCTTTATTCGTCAGCCACCGCGATGCTTTTGGCACGTTAGAGCTTATAATATCTAACAGCAACAACAATCGTTAGAACTCCGGCCCCTTCGAACGAAAAGACGTCTCTGTCTACGACATTTCTCGAGGGATAATTTTTCATACAGCCGAAAGTAAACATTTTATTTCGCGAAAAGATTGTAATGGATCTCAATCATCTACCTACGCCGAAGTCGCCGCCAGACGAGTTTTACATTGCAGCGTTGGCACTTTTAGTCGGCCAGGAGCGACAATTCTGCAACCGGACGCTTACCGAATTCATCGGAACAGAGGCCTTTGCGGATGCCGTGACTGACCCACAAGCAGTGCTTGTCAATGTAGCGTTTATGGCAGGCTTTGGGCCAACCACTACTCCTGAGCAAGCGGCGGATATTCTCAAGAATAAGCTCAGCCACGCCGACGATTCTGAAAAGCTACGAGCGATCACGGTTACGGTGATGGTGTTTGCGATACTCTTGGCCACACTGAAGATAGCAACGACGTGGAGAAGTTTAGGCAGGTTTAGGTTGGATGACGGGCTTATGGCACTCGGGTTGGTTTTTAATATCGCGATATCGGTTCTCGTCCTAAGTATGTTATTACTATTTCGCTTTGGTGTTTATCAATGTAAACCTTACTAATTTCTACTTACAGTATCGCCGCAAGACGTCCGGCAAATATGGGATATTGATTTCAATGCCATTCAGGCTGGATTGGCTAGAGTTGTTCTCCTCCTTACTTTCTCATTGCTCGGCCACCTTTTCACGCAGCTCGCCCTCTTGCAAATGTATCGCAATCCCTTTCCCGAGAGACTTACCTTCCACCGCGTCGCTATTGCCGTCGGAATAATGAGCACGATCGGCACCATTATTCTTTTCGTATTTAACCGCATTTACTCCAAAGCCGACGGCCTAGACTTCAACTTAATTAACCACGGCTACCATGTCGGCAACGCCGCTTCCGTATTCTACATTGTCACGGACTTCATAATCCTCGCGCTACCAACCAGCATGGTATGGAAACTGCAAATGCCGCTCCGCACGAAGCTCGCTGTAATTTTCATGTTCGCCCTCGGAGCGTGCGCCGGAATATTCTCCATTTTACGTATCAAAGCCTTTAATAAGGAGGCTCGGAATCCGAATTTTTCGGGAAACGCGTTCAATTTTGGGTGTTATACTACATTCGAGCAGTATCTCGGGTTGATATGTGCCTGTCTACCTGCCCTACGTGCAATATTCCGCTCGCAGGCGGAGCGCGTCAAGAGCGTGCTCGGCGGGTCGCAAGGTTCGACCTTGGTTTCTGTTGGGAGCCGTGATCGGCGGATTATGGCGCAGCCAGAGATAAAGGTTGTGCCAACGGATTACGCGAACGTTGTGGTCCGCGCGCGGAATAACCTCGGCATTTTAGAGAATAACAGGAGCAGCATGAGGAACTCCAGCGTGCCGCCTTCGCCCGGTTTTAAATCGCCCAGGAGTCCGCCGCGGCGACCTCCGAAGCCGTGTAATTTTCCGATACCGTGCGTGCCTCCGGTATCACCGTCAAGCTGCGGTCACCTGGCGCGAAACAGGAGCTTCAAGAGCTATAAGTGTCGGGAGAGCTTTAGCAATCCGGGGATGGTGAAGTCCTCGACGCTGATCAGTCGGAGCAGTCGGGACGTGATCATCGGCTTGGACGTTGGATTCGGGATGATCTGGAGCAGGGTGTGCCGTACTGCTTCGATTGCGGGCATCATATCCGGGCAGACAGCTTGAGCACGCTGGAGTCTGCGGAGAGGGAGGCGGAACGTGCGGCGGTGTACACGGAGACCGAAGCGGTGGCTCCGCGGTTGATGGCGCCGGCGCCAGCTGTTCAGAGGCACTCGATAAGGAGTGCTTAAGACTTTGGTAACCTTTATGTCTCGCATTTCCCCCCGAAGAGCTATTTTTGTTTTGCCGCCGCCTTGAGGGCATATCACGGGGAAACTTTCAAGAATGAATGGATCGCCATTTTGGTTTACCTTAGATAGACCAGAACTCCTTCCTTTGCTTCTTTATAGATTCCTTTTTTTTTTCATATGTAGAAGAGAGGAACCTCCCGTTACGATTATAGGACAACTACTTGCAAATATCAATGATCTAATATGTAATTTATAATTTCAAATGGCATAATCTTTCAGTTCTCCTATTTTTTATTTATTTATTTATTTTTTTTTTTTTAAAAAAAAAAAAAAAAAAAAAAAAAAAATCATTATCGGAAGGTGCATGAAAAACGCTTCGCTCTCAAGGTTTTCGCATATTGTATAGAACTTTATTATAGCCCACCTTTGAGGAAACATGCAGATGTGAATGATCGCTCTTCACAGCAGCTATCAGAGGGAAAATCTCCCGCGGAGCTCGACTGCTTTTAGAAAAATGAGTTATTCAGCCGAGTTCCTGAGAGGCAAACAGCCTCTCTACATCCTTATAGGCTCGATACGGATATATCATTTCTTTGCGGCCTCACGCTAGTAAAGTTCGTTCTGCAGAGCTATATCATATTATTGTACATAAGCGAATAATAAGTAAGTATTCTTATAAGAATTATACATTCGCCGATTGACCCGCCACTAGTATAATCCAAGAGGGAAGTAAGGAATTTTTTTTTTTTAAAAAAAAAAGTATACCGAGATTTGATTTGAGTGAGTATAACATGGGGTCGTTACTATAATAGGTGGCGAATATAGGACAACGGTCGAAACTGAAACTTGGACAAGAACGTGGAGGCGAATAGCACGTGGATACAACAGAAACGTTGCTTGGAGGCGTGACCCTGCTGTGCAACCCGTAAAAAGGGATTATCCAATGAGCGTCAAATATTGGATATAGTAGCCGTTAGGTATAGGATTCAGAGCGCGTAAATTTTTACATTGATGAAACAAAAATATGGATTTTCTATGGTCATATAATAATATGTCTTTCTTCTTGCATGGGATATTTATGTATTGTTTGCTATTAACCGGATGTCGGATTGTTCGATAAGGGTTCTACTACTATCTCGAGGATGGAAAAGGAGGCAATAGAGGAAAGGGTTACTTGTTTTTTTTTTTTTTTTTTTTTTTGCCATTGGCCTAGTTTCTCGGTGAATAACACCCAGAGGACCATTAGTGTTAAATTATAATTTGAAGAGGATCTTCCATCCCTCCCCTCCAGGCGTAGCAAGATAGTAACAAACCAATTGCCTTCATAAACTTTGGTAAAGGATACAAAGACGTGGATGCTCGTTTACCGGTAGGTGGTCGTTCGGTGATGTTTTGTCCCGCTGATAAAAGTATATTTCAGACAATAGTTAACCGGCATTTAGGGTATATCGCAAGTTAGATGATATACGTGTTATAATCATTTAACGATGTCGACGGGTTCTCTGAGAAGGCTCGCATGAGTGTTTATTGCCTGCAACATGTTCATTCCGAGATTCCCTCTTACCCTAAATACCGTATAGAAAAATATGAAATGAACTACGTCTCGAGTAACGTGCGGCCGACCTTGCGCCTAATTAATCGGATCTATCTTGCATCTGATGGAGCAGTTGTTTGATGCATTGTTCTGTTGGCCGATGCGTGAATTTACCGGGATTTCGCGTCTTATCCATTTCATATTACACCAGCCACTTGTAACTCTCAAAAAATTTGTACATCGAAACCCTATTTCAACTCTCTTCGTGATGATAAGGTTCCTTGTACCGCGGGTTTCGGCTTTCGTACACGGTAAACTTGACGATATATCGAGGAGAAATGCCGTTTCTCCCGTGTTGACATGGAATCCAGTAGCGAAGCGAGTACTTAAAGTAAAGTTTGCATATTCGAGCACCTTTTCTCGTTTCCCTTGAAGACCTCAAGGCTCATATATGTACAACGTTGTCAGAGTGCAGTATAGACACGTAATATGGATGTATCTTACTGACATTAAAATTTTCCTAATCAATAAAAGGCATATACACGTATATTTGTAGTCCAAGAAACAGAATTCCCTCTCTAGATCTGGGGACGAATCAACGGTTCTCTTGAAAAGTCGATCTACACAAAGACTTGAACTGAGTTTACAGTGACTTATCTCCGAATACCTACTTGTAAGTCTGCTTTTTTTTTTCTCGTATTTTTTGACAAGGCTTGGATGCCTAACCTTCTGCATCATTGGTTTTTGGATCTAGTGGAGTTCCTGTAGTCAAAATAGAATTTTCTCGGGACACCTACCGTCGTATCAAAATCTACGGGTCTTTATGTATCAGTTTAAACCAATCTCCACCAAGACATGTGTTTTAATTTCGTTTCCCGGCGAATTTTCCATGCATCGACATGAGCGGGAGAACGTTAGGTTCAAGGTCTTCAAGTTTTATTCTTTGTAGAATATCATTGCTCTCATCTAGTGCTTCGTCGCCACAATCCATGGCTTTGGCATCGTGTCGAGGGTTGTTTAGACTGGCCTCCGAAAAGTATTCCGGGGGTGGTTATATTATCCTCTAGCAATCTGGTCAAATGGAGAAATTTTCGGTCGATTTATTGACAACCAGAAGGTTCTCGAATCGAGGTTATCAACTTGAAATCCCCTTTTCTTCGTAAAGAGATATCCATTTGTAGTTTAGTTCTGAGCCATTTAGCATGACTTATCCCTGTCTACCTTTGATGTCAATAAATGTCTAAGGATATTATATTTTCAGGTGGTAATTTTGATGAAATATAATAATTAAACTTCGTTAACGGTTCGGGAATACATGTCGAGCTTGTACTTGTACATCTGATAATCCAGTCCTAGCCCTTGTCAGTATCGCGTCTAGCTAGTATAAGAGACCTCTCTTGCATGACTCAATATTGGCGTGTGCATTATCACCGTTCCATTTTGAGCCGGACTATGGACTACCTTCATGTGCAAAACTTGCTCGTACCGAGTGGCGTTCAAGGTTTACTATTACAGATGTGACGTTTAATCCTAAGATAGGTGTCTCTTTGTATCATCGTGCCTCCGTAGTATTAGACTCAAGGTCCGGGTAGGTTCCATTCGTCCATCCTAATGATTGTTTCCCAGGTCAAAGACTTCCCACGCGTTTTTCCGACACTGGAGCACTAAAGCTATACGCACATATGGAGCAAACCGGGATATACTTGCTCTAGAATCTCCGAGTCTGGTGTGAATAAGTATACTATTTCGTTTCAGGCATCCTTATGCTAGATAATGTTTCGTCTTAAGGCATCCTAGCGCCATCCCAGAATGTAAAATTCGTCAGGCAGCATGAGTATTAATATTTCTGGGCGAGTTCATTTCAGACATCGTAAGAGATTCGGATGAGAATGGTCGTTAGAATATCGGTTTCCCGAAGTATTGTTATCCGGCACCGTATTCTAGTGCCAGTCTTCTTCGCGGCGGCTTTTCTTCTGAAGGAAAGCCCGCCACTGGTGGTTGAGACTTTCCTTGTGAAAATATTACCTTCTTGGAAGCTGAACGCGCAACGGTCTGAGATCGGGACATATTGCGCTTTAAGACGGCGATCTCTAGATTGGTTTGGGAGACTCGAATGGTTTGTCTGCCTTCCATATCTCCGTCCGAACGTAATTTCAAAATGGAAATTTCCAAAATTTGTATCATGACGATCTTGATATCGCATCCAGTATCGAGAAATATAATATCCATAATGTTTTCGGCGGCTTACTTCCGAAAATCGATCCTTTTTTTTTTTTTAGCTTTAAAATTTGCTCTTGGCCGCATGCAGCAATTCTATATTTGGGACCCACTTTTTGCCTATTATAACGGATTGAATGTGACATCGCTTTCTTCGCTAATCAGAAGCTCGCCCACAATCTCGCTTCGCCTCGATATACTTTCTTTAGGAAATGCCGTCGCCCTCGTTCTCGAGCAAGAGAATTTCGTTGTTATTAGTAAGTCTTTTTTTCTACCTAGTCATTCTCTTAGTGTAATCCAGCAAGCAATCCAGGCATCAGGTCCCGAATATTATCGTCGGTTGCTTCGACTGTGGAGAGGGTTTTCCGTTTAGCTCCGAGGATTTCTAGATGACTTCCGCTCATCATGTGCTGTCCTGTCCCTACGCAGGTTTGCGAAAACGCGTACTTGCAGCTATCGGATAGCTATTAGACTATGAGTCCCGCGAGAGAGTATCGGGGGTTTAATGGCCGATTTGGGATACCCTTTGAGCACTCTCGGTTCTCGCTAAAAGTTCATAATTTAGTATATAGCTCTAGTCGTGTTTGCCATCTCTATTAGAGTTCAATAGCTACTATCATAGCTACCTAGCTCTGCTGAAGTTTACACCAAATAGTAATCAGTATTAACGCCGAGCCGTGTACTAATCGTCACTAGAAAGCCGAGAGCTGAAAACCATATAACATTACCGCAAAATAAAGCCAATGAGGTTCTTAATTAACATAGAGCAGAGAAAAAAAAGGATTTTTCCCCCAGTCCTTAGCAGTTATCTTAATGAATATATAATTTCCCGTGAAAACGGAAATATTCGTACTGTAGATTAGATTTGTTTATTTGTGGAGTTGTCCGATTTCTTTATACCGCTACATTACGATCGCAATTCCTAAAGGAATAAAACATCCGGTATTCTAAAGGTATACAGCCCTATAGTAACCTATAAGTGATTATCTTATTTATTCTAAGCTATTACGAATAGGAATATAATGACTCAGGATGATTTGGTAGTTTTATGTGACAGTGGCGAATATTTGGAGCCCCAGGCTGATACATGCGTAGCGCCATGCAGACTTCAAGAGTTTCTCCACGCCGTCGCAAATTGACTTTTTTACTTCTTTAGATCACAGGGTTTTCCGCTCCTCTACGAGTGGGTCTTGGCACATCCAGTAGCGTTAGAATCATTATAGGGCCGTTGTTAGAGATTAACACGAATCTAAAGCTGCTTTCCATCTGCTTCCCTAAAAAACGGCTCTGTTCTCCGAGGTTTACAGGAGTTCGCCTGTCACAATTCCGAATATTCCCGTAGCCACACATCTCCGGAGACCCCCCACCGCCACAACTCGCGGCGTCCTGTAGCGGCTTATCGTGGTATAACGTATAGAAAACATTGCTCGACACTACTAAACAATAAGGTCACTATACCTTTTGGCCAGGTAACTCTCCTTCTTGCTTTCCGTCAAAATTTAACCCGCGACTGGGCTTTTGGGTCACCCCCCTTTAACGAGCCTGATCCTTGTACTGTGGCCCATCATTCCTATACACACCACTTTGCTCTTACATGAAGCGCTCTAACTTAAAGTCGTCCTTACAGTGCTTCGGTCGGGTGGCACATGAAAAATAACCCCATTTAGAAAAGAAATTCCTTATCCAGACGAGGAAGTACAAACGCTCCTGTTTAGATAACCTTCTAGTCTGTGCACTTGATGGGCTGAGAGACGCGCGTACCAAGGAATGGAAGAGAGACATTTAGGTGCCTTATATCCACCTGCCCCATTAATGACCCGTAATGTCGCTCAGGGGGTATATTGTCTGCACGGGGGTTACTGTACACATTTTACATGGAAACTGAGCGGCACTGACACACGGTTACGAATGCGAAAGTGGATACTCCATGTGCCAAGGTGCTTGATTGTCCGTTCTTTCAAGACTGCAAACCTGTCTTGAATCTTTCTTTGCTGTTTATACAATTGTGGAGAAAAGGTTTATTCTCGTGGAGCTATATATTCCCATCGTTCCCTTCTAGCTAGGCTCGGAATCCAGTACTATACTACTGATATTCAAAGACTTCCAACAACCATTGTTCTCTATCGGCCGCGATCGAGCCTTTGGTATTTTCGATTCATGGTCAATACACCAGCACCCCGAATGTTCATCCAACAACCGAGTAATATACATCTAACCGGCGCACAACATCATTATCATCTGAGCGAGACGTTCACGAATTACTTCCGGCCAAATACTTTGGTCGCAATCCGAAAGGCTTTCACAATGATTTCTACCCACGAGGCGCGCTTCTCCTCTAGAGGTACTATAAGACAACGACACATCCCTGATATCTCGACAAATATCAATGTATATGCTCGGCAATGGACGATTTCCGATATTTTAATGGCTAGTTGGATACTCATAATCGGGATCTTTAGTATTGTCTTATTGATCTGGGTAACGTGGACAATAATTACGCGGAGAGGTAGCAGCTATGACTGGATGCTAGTCGTAGGTGCTTCTGAACGCGACATTGATGTGGAGGATTCAAGTGTTGGAGAGGGTAGCAGCATTTTAGCTGTCCGGCGAGACAGCGGTTATGGCAGCTCAGAGGACTTGCTGCTGATAGACACCGATGAGACACGGCCGACAATGCAGCAGAGAGGTAAAGGAGGATTTAGTGGCGAAGCAGTCGCCGAAGGATATAGCAATTCTCTCGCCCCGGTTGAAACGGTACCACCGCAAGACGAAGCGCAAATGCCAGGCTGTCACCACTACAATGGCTGAGAGTTAACATCACTGCGGCAGTAAATCCGAGGGAAGGGCGGAGGAGAAGCGAATTGGAATACGTTTACCGGGATCTTTGTCATAATGCACCTTGAACGGGGGGCGATTCTCTTTTAGGGACTTTTTGATGAGGAATGAATGTTCTTTGGAGTTATTGTAAGCAGGTACACTTTATTAATAATGATACCATCGTTCTATTACATTGTGAGGGCCAATAATGCTGCTATGCCTATCAGTCACGGGCAATTAAATGTATTTTCAGGCGGGAAAGGCGTATAAACCCAGTATATATCCTTATACGGAACGGCAACATCCCGGTAGCTGAGCAACAGGTACAGGCGCACTCCGGTGCAACCAATGTATCATCGGAGGAAAGTCTTAGGTCAATGTAAACTCCACTCTTTCAAGTTGGAAGGCGAGCCAACGATGTAAGCACCTGTATCCACGGAAGTGGTAGAAGCTAGCGGAGCGGTAAACGAAGCTAGTATTCGATCTCTAGCTAGCGTCGGAGTTTACACCTAGTGGACCTTAATGCAGCTTCACTGATTACTGATATACGAATTGGTTCCAACAGTGTGTAAGCTCGTCCATCAAACAGATAATCGAATAGCAGGTTCTTATTTAAAGGGCATTAAGTTCTGTTTGATATACGGGGGCGCATATTCTTCTCCCAACCCAAAAAGCCATTCAAACATTCTTTAAAATTTCCATAAAATGCCGATTGTGTGAGTGGGGGACCATACTTCAATACAAGGGCATCCTTGCATGGTAAATTGAATTTAGATGTTCCATATTGGAGTTTTTGCTATATTACTTCTGTTCTGGGTGTATCCCGACTTAATGAAGTCTAATAACGGTATACTTCTCTCCTTACCTTGTGCAGAAATCCACTGCAAATGAATTTCTTTTCTCTCCTTGCTTTCCATCTATTCACTCTCTGCTAGTGATCAAATTTGTGACATGATGTGTTGGACGCCACAAAACATACAAACAAGTACTTCTGAATTGACATAATGATCATGTCACACATGCCCGTAGGCAGAAATCACTGCCCCACGTTTCTGTGGACTGATAATTATTCCTATCGTGGGAACATATAGCAGTCTACTTGGAGCATTTTGGCCCACATGGTTACCAAACCAACATCCGTGAGCCTCACTTGGTTGGGAAGATCGTGGAGATAAACATTAATCGTTCTATCGGGGAGCATTAAAGTTAAGTTCGAAGCAAACCATCTAAATTAAATTTGGTAATACACCCAATCCATCTTTGTGATGATAAAGTTAGAGAATTTTCCGGAAGAGGGCGCCTTGTTAAACTCTACTTGGTGGCGCTTTTGGCGAAGTGCGAAGGGCGATCATTCGGAGATATTTTTCATTCACCCGGAGTTTTTTGGACCCTTCACTGAAGATGACGAAGATTTTGCGTATATTTCTTTGAGACGGAGCACCAACTGAGCTGATAAGGGGTTTCACTACCTTATACACCTCAGCCTAGCGGCCGTTATTGACGAACTATTTCATAATCGAAAGCCGGATCGTGTCGCTCTGATGAGAATAAGAACGCGCAGGCGAGGTGGCGAACGGGCCATCAGTTTTTGTTCTTAGTTGAAAATAAAGGTCGCACGAAGCTTAATGGCGAGGGCCAGACTTGAGCAGCCGGCCTAGCACAGCCTCTTACGGTATATTTGCCGGAACTATCGACTCGTTAATTCTTTCTTCTTCGCAAATATACTAATCATACGATCACACGCTTAAAAAACGATCGCTCTTATAACGAAATTTATACATCATAATCACTTCATAAGCAAACCCCACGGAGTGGCCGGTTATCCAAGTTTTTTGATAGGGCCCGGAGACGTAGTTGTAAATGCGACTTCTAGCTGTCGACATCTCCTCAGTAGTTCATTGTGGTGTTAACAATGTAAGTACGGCACCCACAGCACATGCATTTCAGATCCACAGCATGCCCAGCTTTTTATCCCCGGAAATCGATAATTTATAATCGAGATCACTTATATACTATTAATTCCCCCCCCAATCCTTCTGATGTTCTGCAAACCGATTTGATATAATCTCGGCCCCGGAAATTGGAAATTTACTTAAAACAGGGATACTTTTATCACACAATTTCCAGAAGACAAAAAAACAACTCCACATGCCTATTCCGAGCGTGGAGGATATTGTCATGATAGGAACCCTTAACCTGGAAAACCCGGACAAACATATCCTTGACGGACGGCGAATGAACGGAGTCTCCTTCGCCTTACTTTGTGTAATCTGAAAGAGAATCGCTACAAACAATGTATATTTGATACTGTGTCTTTCTGATATATGCCACGCGAGCATCGCCTCGTATTCAGGCGAAAGGTTAAGAACCTTGTTCTATTACGAGATCTTTTGACAATATGATTTTCCCGCGGGCTACGTCTTTATTATGCAGCCGTCAAAAATATCGGCAAAATGGTTATCAAGCCACGGGTGGTGGAGATATACCCGGCGTTAATGACTCCTGTATATATTCCGCCGTTCTTTCGTAATGACAGGTCGCTATCTCCTTATATTTTGTCACAAAAACGAAGCTATATACAACGTTCATACATCAAGAGAATCATGAAGTTTGAATCTATACAGAGCAGTTATCCTTTGTCCTCCCCAGATCCCTATCAGGTATGCGCATTAATTTACCTAGTTGGAGAATATTTCCCGACCGAAACGCTCTCTGAGTACCTTGAGTCGCCCACGTTTACTTCTTTGCTTAGCGTAAACGCTACTCAATCCGTGCGGAATGCCTATTCTGCTGCTTTCGGTAACGTCAACCCCAGTACTGCGTCGCGAATGGTACAAGAGAAGCTCGATCACGAACGGAGGTACAACATCATACTCGCGGTTTGGATATGTGGAATCGTTATTAGCGCATTATTCGCTTTCTTGCGTATCTTTGCGAAGTCTACGATCATTAACAGTGGAATGAAAGCGGACGACTGGATGATATTCAGCGGACTGGTAGGTCTTGATATCCGAGTTTGCCTAGGTTTAATATCTAATTCTCTGATACGATCTTTGTTCTCCAGATTTTCAAAGTTACAACCGGTCTTTGCTTGCTTGTACCGGTCGGTATGTTCGCTTTGAGTTCCATCAAGTATGATTTTGAGTCAAGCCATATGCCCCAGAATACACTAATATTGATTCGCGGTGATTAGGCTCACAGCGTGTTTATCAGCATTTATGGGACGTTAGCTTCGCAGATACAGTAAACGCCATGAAAGTCAGTAGCTGCTCACCTCGATGACGGATGGAAGAAATCAGGATAGACTTGTGTTACCTTGCTACCGTTTGTTTTGTCTTCCGAACCTCACACCAAGCTAACTATCTTCCGACGCAAGTGGGTCCTCATAGCATGGTCTACGTGTTAGTTGGCCGCCTTCTCACACAGTTATCGATCTTGGAGATCTATCAGAGGTTTGGAGACTCGGCAAACTTTGAAAGACTGCGCATAGGGGTGCAGATTCTCTGTATTCTCAGCACGATCGGTCTATTTCCATACATTTGGATTGGATGTACACCGCTATTCCGCCTGAGCCAGCAAAAAATGTTAAACCAATGCGTAAATCACACTTTTCCAGCTGGAGAGGCAGCGAGCGGGTTCTTCATTGCGACAGACTTTATTATACTGTAAGTCCCGCATTTTTGTGTCCCAATTAGAAATGTAGAGACAAAAAGCGAAACCCACTTTTCTTTCCCTTCCTTTTTTTCGTTCGACCTGCAGCCTTTTTGAATCCAACATTGTTTTAGTTGGTTCTGTCTCGGCAATTGCTCATACCTTCGCTTGGTCTTGCTTTATCTTATAATCTGATCTTAATGCTATTCCCGCGACCCGCTCTTGTTTGCTGATCACTTTCTTCATCATGTCCTTCTGTTCGTGTTAGAATCCCGAGATCAAGCTTAGCTGTGCACATTCCCCACCATGCATTTCTTCAATGATCTGCTAACCGGATATCTATATTAGAATTTTTCCTGTTCGATAGTGTTCTCTCAGAAGCTCAAACTACCTCTGAGGACCAAGCTATGTGTTCTAGCAATGTTCACTATAGGATTGGTGTAAGTCGCTGAAAGCGAACGTTGTCCTTTCGCCGATAAACAAATTGCTCACTCAGAACGTAACAGTGCCGCAGTTTTCTCTATACTAAGGATTCATAGCCTGATCATCGCTCGAGATACTCTAGACATCAGCAAGACGGCCTTCGAACTATCGATATACACCATGTTCGAAGTTCACCTCGGCGTTATCTGCGCTGCTTGCCCGCCATTCGCGCTCTTATAAGGTCGCGGAATAAATCTAGTGTCGTAAGCGAGCTCGACCGGCCAATGCCATTGTGCGCCTTCACACGGAGACGACGTCTCACAGCTCAGACTCTCCTTCTGCATCCAGAAGCCGCGGTCGTACAGCAAGCGGGGCTAGTTGCCTCAGTAAAGCGGAGGAAGACAGAATCGAGGTGAATCCTTTTCGGCCGGAAAGGTCGTTCCTCGATGTTGAGACCGCTCCCACTAGCCACAAGTCGGCGAGGGTTGTTCTCTCAAAATTCACGCCAGATAAAAAGCGCATTCATTTTATACGTCCATAGAAATCTTCAGGAAAGAAAATTTACCTCGCATTTTCATAGAAAGTACAGCAGGCACCTGTCGTCTAACTCTTTTAGGTTTGCACATTAGCACAACAGCATTTTACGACATCAAGGAAGGCATACATAGCATGGATTTATATTCTCTTTATTTATTTATTTATGGTTTTTTTTGGGGGAGGCTATTCGTAAATACGCTATATATTGATTACACAGATCCTTCATTTGGTAGCTTTGCATCGCCCGTTGTCTTTTCCTTCCCCCTCTTTAATAATGAGATCGAAAAGGTCCGTTGGTTTTTGTCCATTTATACATCATGTAATAGGTCTTCTAATAGATATCCGGCGTGTTATAGTCGACCCATAATATTAACTTATATACTGTGGTTTATCTTCAATCGTGATTGTTGATCTGATAATCTATGGTCGCGAATCTCAGCTATGACATCTCCTCCAGCCTTTACAAGCAATCGAACATCCAAATCTCTCTCCATTAGAGGTAAAAGACTTTGGTCGCGACACTACGTATGCACGAAGAAAACTTTTATAATTCTTTAAAGGAGAGTTCCACAAACCAACCCGGAAAACAGGCTATTGAGTCAAATAAGGGGCTGATGCGTGATGGCGCTGTTTCGGTAAACGGGTCCGCCCACGAGATTGTTGAGGTGTTTAAGGCAGCAACGCTAACATCCGACACGAGGCTGTCTCTACCAGCCCCGATTTTTCAGACGCTCCTAGAATGAATTGGCGGTAATTCCTGGCTTATTCAAAGAAGAACACTCTTCGTCAAGGATTGCCACAGTACGGCTGGAGGATGCAAGATTGATCAGATCTGGCAGCCTACGTGGGCCTTAAGATGCAGAAACAAATTCTAAACCTCCATCATTAAGTACATCGGAAGTCGGCGAAACAAAATTTTCTTTTGTAATCTGCAAGTCATCTTTGACGATATGTATCCCTCAACGCGGCAGGCGCCGTTTGTACGGAGCCGAATATATTATCGTCGGAATGCTACAACACCTTAAACAGTTTTTAACTTTCACACGATGAAACATTTCTAATGGTTTCTAACTGTGGTTTTTCAAGTCCGCATGAAAAGAAGTTATCAATACTTCGCGAAAATGTAACTATACTTCAGATCAAAGAGGCAAAAATGGTAAGATCCTAAACCTATCAAATAGTAAAATGAAAAACGAGGGCTTCATCTATATCGCTTGTAAGATGTAGATAACGCCCGTCGGAGGAATTTGGAGCAAGGCGGACTGTTGATATACTGATATTAAGCTTGAACGCGGTAAACGCCGTTTCGGTAGTTAAATCTGGTGGACAAATTCGCCACGATCTTCGGAAGAACGGTTCATCTCGCGAGTTACCACGTTGGCGACGTTACACGGTACTAAACGATCTTCGATCTGTTTGAAAAGTTTATAACACGATCTTTGTTCGACTTGCACGTGTACAAGATCGCACAAGATCCAAGCCAGAGTTTCGGAAGGACGAAAATAATACATCGTGTAGGAGCTCGCGCGTCCGATAGTATCTAACGTTCAATAAGTTATTTAATTCCCTACTCCTTCAGACTACTTGATGGTTTATATACATGTTCGACCAATAAGCGCGCTAGCTGTTATACCCACTCGAGCTATTGGGTGCTAATACGCTGACTACAGATTCCGTTTAAGAAATGGCGGGCTTTCGACTCCCACCCCGCCAGGTTTTCTGCTATGGGAAGTATCGGCTTCAACGAGGAAGGCTATCTCATACGAGAAGGATATGATCATTGGAGTACCAACGACGATGGTCGTATCCTATGGACGTGGGGGCCAGCTTTGAACTCCTGGTGGATTACTGCCCGAACAGTTTCATTTTCAAAAAAACGCAACCTCCTCAGAGCCAGACCACACGGTTACGCGTCCCGCAAACGGGTTCAGCAAAGACATCAGGTAATCCAAAGCCACAATAGGGCCCTATTGCCGGCTCCATCGAGAAACTTCTTGCTATTTGCGTTCGATCAATAAGATAAGACGTCAAGCTACGCATTCGCGGGAATTATTGTAATCGGTTTTCGTGCTTGAATTCGCTATCGATCTAACTTAATCTAAGGCATTTCTGATTTCTGGACCGTTTGAAGTATATAGTGATGTATTTATAGAAATAGGCGATGTTTCGGGGAAATCTAAGGCTCGTATTCGATTAATTGACTATTTAGCTAAGACTAAAAAGTGAGGAAAGCAAAGCCCCCGCAAAGTCTGTTTCACGGTACCAAAATTTTGGAAGCTATCGTTATGCAGTTAAGCTGCTTGTTAGACACGGGGGCGCGCACGTTGCAAGATTTACTTTGTAGTCCTGGGCATGAACAGCTCAGCCATGCCACCGAGGAGTTCAACTTTTCCCCGGACTTGCATATAAAGATGTGGCCGTCCTTCTAAATCTTTAAATGGGCCCTCTTTGCGGACAGAGCCAGCTCCTCTACCCAGAATTTGCGGTTTCGGATAGACCTTACATTGTCCACAAACCCTATATCTCAATATGGTTGCGGTTACGAATCTGCTTCGGATTCTTGTATGCTTTGCGACACTTGTATTCGCCTCTCCAACTCCCCTCATACGCGAAGGCTCAAATCTAGAACCTCCGAACAGCAATGTGTACTTTGCTCTTCAGTTATAGATCCGAGACCGACTGCGGAACAAAGCGAGTAAGCGATATCCCAAGCATTTCTTTTGATTCCCGCTTTTATTACATCTCCTCATTTCCAAACTCTAACCGTTCTCCTGTCTAACCTACTATTCAATCGTGGCCAAAGCGTCTTTCTTACTTAATACTAATCTTTTCCCCTTAAAAGTCTTCACCTCGCGTACCTCACCCTCCTCCCCCATAGCTCATGTCCAAACGTCTACGAGCTCTGCATATTGAACGATGCTCGCAACAGCGCCCTGACTATAAGTTTATTTTAAGAAACGGTGAGCTTTGGTACCAGCATACGCGGGACTCAATACCGCTTCAGCTCGCATTCCATCGGGCAGATCCTGGGCCGAACGGCTGGTCAAAAGCGTTTTTCATTCCACCAGCGGCAATCACAACTACCCTGATCAGAGAGCGCTTACCCGGTGTTCCAGGTCCCATAAATTTCAACCGTGAAGACTTCCTAACGAAGGGCGGCATCGACAACTGGACTACAAAATAAGCTTAGGGAGGGGATAACGAGACAATTCAAGAGAACTTTCTTATTAATTGGGGTGCTATACCAGCCCCTGGAGATCAAGCATCTATAAAGATCCATCTTGAAAACGACCGAAACCTGTACGTCAGACCGCTCGGCCGGCCCATCCACCGAACCGGTTCCTCGATTATTTCAGATCTCAATCCACGGGAGCCAAGAGAAGGAGGAGGCGGTGGATAATTTTTTCGAGGGAGTTTCCGCTTGCCTGTATCCATTCAATAATCCATCATGTCTAGCTACAGAATGAGAACCTAGTATAGTGTATTTCAGGCGTGAATTTGACTTAATTAGCCGTAGGGCGGCGCTTGGAAAGGTCCATGATTATATCCTTTCAATAATACATTCTGCTCCTCTTATACTGTTTTTCGAGGCGATTACTATTAAAACCAGATCAATGCATCGTTATCGCATCATGTTCCAATCGCTTTGAGTACCCGAATATAATAATAATATACTATTCAACCTGCGCCTTGTATCTTCTTACCATTTAGCCAAGGCGAAAAGATAAGGTATTTACTCTCCGCATAAAACTCCTGACATGCTGTCAAATTGCGTGCTACAAGCTCCGTAGTTAAGGTCGGCCTGAAACACAATCGCAAGAATTTATCTCATAAAAACAATGCATAAAATTTCTGACCCAGCCAGCCATGTCGGGGCGTCAATCAACGCCTCACGCGCTATTATGCGAAACTCGAGCCCGAAACACCCCACAAAGGCTAACAGGTATCCGCTGATTCGTAGTGTGATATGCGTCCTTCAAAGACAACTTGTATATTAAGACCGTCTATTCCTTTAGAGTTTCAACGCTCGCTTGCGTACACAGTTTGCATTTTTCCATCTACCGATCCTATTGTTAAAAGCTTCAAAAACATTCATCTCGACATGCGCACTATTGCCAATCTTCTCCAAGTAATTGCCTACCTTTCCACACCTGGTACGGCCATCCTATGCCGGATAACGAGGGCGAATTCTTCGCTCTTCAAGCAGCAACTCCCGTAAAGCCGGAGCACAGGCAATTAATGAGCTCTCCAAAGCTCCTTTTCACATACCTGGCGAATGCCGGACGGCGCCGATTATATTCTTGAACTAATAAAGATATATTATGAAAAGGTACAATGGCGGATATATTACTGTCTCAGCCAGTCCACTGGACCCAGACGTTTACGTGCTACGATTTAATAATAACGATCCTTCCAACAAGCCTAGCTACAAGTTCCGTTTAGATAACGGGGAACTTGAGTACTGCACAGCGATGTGACAACTTCGACGATGTTAAGGGTGTATTCAGGAAGGCAGAGCCGCGCCGGTAAGGCAGATGAAGTCTACTTTATCCCAAAGGCGAGACCGAATACCAAGATCATGGTTGCTCTCCCCGCGAATCTAGCTCCCCAGGAGTTTTCGGGTTCAACGACGGAGGCTATCTAACTAAAAGCGGCGTTGATAGCTGGCATATCCCTGGAAATTATAAAGATTCCGATGGAAAGCTGTTCGAGTTCTGGTGCATTTTGTGTGGCTGGTTCGAGGGTAAGCCACATGACTTCAGACAAGAAAGGGTCCATCTTCAAAGGATACCCAAGCCTAGACGTAAGAGTTAGACCGCTAGGCCCACCAACCGGCTTGTCGAAGGCATTGAGCCAACTGACATTGAACTGGAGGATAGGGTAGGCTATTGTTGGAGGGAGATTTTCATCCTGTATTCAATTCCTATTGTCAACAATTTTTGTAGATATAAAAATATAGTCTTTTCATTCTCGCATAAAGATCTACTTTACAATCTATGATTCTTCGCTTTCTTTCCCTTACTTTTTTGCCAGCATTCGAATATTAATTTGTAAGCATAAAGGTCCCGTGCCGATTTGTTTTCAAAATATTACCCAGCCATGGAGTCTGAAAGTCTTGAAGGGTATCAAAATCCTGGCATATAATCATTTAGCCGAAATAAAAATCGAAAGATGATATTTTTGGCCTTATTTGAAGCTACTAGTATACTATTAGCAATACTCCTCTACTGTTTAAGCCGCCGATAGTAAACAGGGAGTGTTCGGACAAGTGACATTTCAGATGCTGCCCATTAGGCATGGAAGGTGCCGGCCAAGCGATGCAGGGCGTGTCAACACCTCTCTCGTTATTATGCGAGACCTGAGCTCTATTTTCTTATTTTTATTGCCTTCGTTTTATATTCCGGCCTATCCCACGGCCACCTCCTCAGGCTGAGATTCTGGTTAGCGTTTCTATACCCCAAATACCGTAACACGAGTTGCATATAAGGACGGTATTCCATTTGACTTCGATACAACCTACCGCCTTTCTGTTCTAGAATTTGCGACTATCGGCTTGGTTTTGTTTATTTATCTAGGAATTCCGGATATTTCAGTATGGTCGTCATAACCAACCTATTCCAAGTCCTTGCATGCCTTTCCTTGCATGCCTTTCGACAATTAGTACCGCCTCACCTATCATAGGCTCAGCTCCTCCGACTAGCAGTAAGGAGGGTGGGCCACACGCAGGACCCCCAGATAGGAGTGAGTTTTTTGCTCTTCAGTTAGTAGATCCTAGACCTGGCGCACAAAGTAGATGGTGAGCAGTTCCCTTTACTTAATTTGTTGTTTCCCTTTTCTTGCAAGAAAAAATAAAAAATATCCTATCTCGGGGAGACCGCGATTATATACCTCAAGCCATACTGATCTCTCTCTTAAGGCTCAACGGTGCATACCTCAGCGTCAGGCCGGACCCTCGAACGGAGCCTAAGGACCCTAAAAAACCAGAGCCTACAACAGTGAAAGCCTTCCGCCTAGGCCTCCGAGTCTATTATCTGGGACACCCGATTATAAATTTCGTTTGAGAAATGGAGAACTTTGGTACGAACGCTTGACATACTCCGAACCCGATTCCGAAGGAAGGCAGTATGCTCGGTCGACAGCACTTCGGCTCGCATTCCATGAGAAAGACCCGAGTGGCTTTATGTACGGCGATATGGCACAGGCATTATTCGTCCACCGGAATGCTGCGGCCATGTTGTAATCGAGGTAAACCTGCGGCAATCCGGCCCCGGGAAGTCTCAGCTTCAATAGTGAAACTATCTTACGAAGGGTGGCGTGGATTACTGGACCACCGACGTCACTCCAGATAAGGGGAGTCCGTTCGCGCCGATGTATTTTGGGCATGTCCCGGGCGAGAAGTATGCATCGCATACACGTGTTCACCTTAAGAGAACGCCAGAGCCTCAGATTCGGACTCATAGGACCCTTGATCCGATTACTCGGAACCGGTTCGTCCAAGCCTTATACCACATACTGGCCATGATTAGGATACTTGCAATAGCCTTCTCGAGAGGGTATTTACTATTTTTACGTTTATAAGGGGTATCTTATAAATGTCAAGCCACAGGGCGGCAGGGCTACTATGTAGTAGAATCATGGGTTTTTAGTTATACAGTTAAGGCTGTTTGCATAATAGGCAATCTTGGGGGCGTCTCAGCCCTGCCATCTGGATATTTTGCCAATAATACCCACCAAAGCCCGCACTATCATGGGTAAACACGTACTATACATATGCGCTGGTCTACTCGATTCAGTCTTAAAACCAAACTGAATTGGCTGTTTTACTCATCTCTCCTCTCGCAGTACCACAGCTTCAACCGTTATTTATAATAATCGGATTTCCTCTAATTTCCTTTAATATAGTTGAATTACCAGATTACGTCTCATCCTGACGTACAGTCAGTTGACATAATTGTTGGACACTTACCTAAAACGGCAATTTCTTCAAGTTCTACAATATCTTAAATCATCGATAACTCACTCAATTATTATCCGATTTTTATAAAATTGAAATTTACGTTTATTATATATATAATAAATACTAAAACTTTATAAATTTTATCAAATATTAAATTTTATATTATTTTTTAAAATTTTATATATAAAAAAATTTATATTATTTTTAAACTTATATTATAACGTCAATATTTAATAAAAACTTATAAAATTAAAATATATTATAGATTATATATTAATCTAGCACATATTTAAATTTTAAAAAGATTCGTCATAAATTAAGCTATATATATTATTTTAAATTTTAACTAGTTTAAAAATCGCACGATTTTCGTGTAATTTCGCGTATTTTACATATAAAAGTGCGTGAAGTACGTGTTTTTAAAAATATATAAAATATTAAATATTATCACGTCATAAACTTTTAACGGATTTTTCTAAAATTTTAATATGTATTAGTTTACGATATATATTATAACATATTTAAGTTTTAGCTAATTTTATCTAGTCGTTGTTGCGTTATTATTGATTGAAAAAGTGTAAAATCATACTTTTGTATGGGAAAACTGCCGTTTTAGGAAAGTGTCCCAACAATTATGTCAACTGACTGTATATACCTAACAGCCCTCAGCCAGTTTTCATGTCACCTATGAAACTGATAAGTCAATATGGTCATCATGATTAACCTCTTTCGAGTTTCGCCTCCCTTTCACCACTCTGTATCGCCTCTGCGCTAGTCGGGTCGACTCCGAGGCCTCCAGCCGGCGCCCCCGGTGAAGGCTCGGAAGCGCCAATTAGGGGGGAATATTTCGCTCTACAAGCTGTAACTTAGGGTAGGTTAAGAGACCATAGCAGAATGTGAGCAGTTCCCCAAAAAGCCCTCTTTAACCCTCTTTAACTGATACATATTTTCACCGATGAAAAAGAATCGACGGTGCCTACCTTACCGTCCGTCCCGATCCTAACCAATCTAACGTATAATTTCTATGCGTCCGAGATCATCCTCCCGGCCGCCCAAAAGTGCCAGACTACAAGTTCCGCCCACAAACCGGCGAGCTATGGTACGAGCGTACGACGACCTCTGTTACGTCGATCGCCCTCCGCCTCGCGTCCGATATGGAAGACCCCGGGCGGTACGGCAACTCGGTAGCGTATTTTATCCGCCGGTAGAATTATTCTAGGTGGGACGCCACATACGACACCTACTATGATATTTGGTCGTCCTCCGGGAATCCCTGCAACGGGAAGTCTAGAGTTTAACAAGAAGCAGTACCTGACTAAAGAGGTATTTGGAATTAGAGTACGAACGGCGGAAAATCTTACCCGTTTGTTTGGTGGGGTAAGAAGGAGGACGTGGGGCTGCAAGTTCTATTAGGATTCGTCTTAAAAAGATACCACGGGTTGAAAGAGATGAGCATATGGTGAATCGGCTCCTTGATGAAGGGTTTGGGCAATCACTCAGTCATGGGTAGGGGTTCTTTCGGTGGATTTTCCTTCCAGGTGCTGTAAACGTCTCTGTATTTAATTATTGGTAGATCATCTCGAACGGGGTTATCATCTAGTTTTAGGCATCCGGGATGTCCTGGTGGAGAAAAATACATACCTATATCATTTAATGACCGATGTTGCGAAGCCACTCAAGGTACACGATAGATACCCCTCGGGATCTTATTCGGTGATTATGTTAATGGAAGATCGTACGAACAAAAGCTAGTAGCATAACGAGATCAGGGTACAGACCTGGCCCATATCTAAGCTGGAATATCGGTAAACCCGCGTTATGTCCGCCCGTTAGAGTACCATGAAGTGAATTGAAACTCTAGAAGGATATATGCTGGCAAAATGCGGATCCAAGATCTAGGTTACAGTCAATATCCTCATATCATCCTTGGTCGGTATCGAGGATCCATGGTATAAGAGAGACAAAACTTACACAACGACCCCCACCCCCCTCCCCTCCCCCTCCCGCTTGATCTTTTTCATAATGTTGGTTGAGCATCGAGAACAGCTAACTTACCGATGTCGTGGTAAGGATACGTACTCGTCGATGTCTAACGCGGGTAAGCTAAGCTGCGATAATTACAAAATCGACTTTATATCCGGCCAGCGTCGATTGACTCTAATCATAATTATAAGGCGGAAGCTCCGTAATTTCGTCAAATATTTACCCTCGCTGCCTTCTAGAAGCTCCAGAAGGATATTCCTTGAACTTTTGTGGAACTGTATTAATATATTACAGGCTAATATATTAATATCCTCCAGCCATAGCGGCGTGACGATGGATATATGATGTTCATTTCGGCGTAAAATAAAATATTCGCCCGAGAAAAAAAAAAAAAAAAAAAAGAAAAAAAAAAAAAAAGACGCGGCGTTAGCGATTTAGGCTATTTCTGGCCCCCTTCCCCGCAATTTCCGGGCTTTCCCCACCGATCATCACCGTATCCGGGCAAACCCCCCGATAAAAAAAAAGTGCGATGGTAATATTACATCATCGCCACCCCCCCGTACACCACCCAAATATCTAACACCTTCCCTTGGTCAAATTACCACTCATCCTTTTCAATAACCCATTCCATTAACATTCAATCACTCCTAAACGAAAGGATAATCACCGAATCATCCAACCTAAACACACACCCATCAACAATTTCCTCTCAAGATGGTCCTCGGACTATCCCTCTCCTCCAAGCCGGGCGGGAAGTTCGCGGCCCCGCAGTTCCCGCTCAACCTCCTGAAACCGCCCATCACCGGTCTATCCTCGTCCGTCCATCGGTACCTCCTTCGCTTTCCACGTCGGTGCCGTAACCACCGGATGGGGCCTCGCGTGGGCTACGGACCGTACCGACGTCGCGGACCTCTGGTTCGCCCTAGCCGTCGCTGAAAACTCCTGGGTTCATGCTGTCGGGTTGAAGATGTACGAGGGCATGGGATTTACGGACGCGATGGGTAGTTTGAGTTACAGGGAGAAGTTACTTGTGAGTATTTATAGCCTTTGTGTTGAAGTAACGAGGGATGCATCGGGGGATTTCAGTGCTGATGAAGGTTTTATTTGGGGATAGTTGATTATGACGACGACCTGGGGCCTCCGCTTGACGGCGAGTATGATCTACCAAGCCGTCAACCGCGGCGAGGATCTGAAGTACAGGCAGCTCCGCAAGGAAAAGGCCGCTGAGAAGAAGCATGGTGGTAGGGCATTCCCTTCTCCATATCTGCCCCTCCCGAAACATGTTCTCGACTTTTTCAGGTGCGTTACATACTAAATCCTTCCTTCCACCTCATAGGTTATGGACGTACCCCAACATCTTCCTCCAATACGCCGTCCAGCAAACCCTCGTCAGCCTCCCCATAACGCTCGCCTTCTACACCACAGCCTCGCACGTAATCCGCACAGACTCCTTCCCGCAATCCGAACGCGACATCCCCGCCTCCATCGCCGTATTCCTCTTCACCGCCGGCTTCCTCCTCGAAATGCTCGCGGACGTCCAGCGTACCTCTAAGACTACGGGCGTATACTCCCTCGTCCGCCTCCCCGGATCACTCGGCGACACGCTCTGCCACATGGCGTTCTATATCCTCGGCGTGCAACAACCCGTCTTCTATACCCTGACTCCCCCGACCAGCGAGCACGCGCAAGCTGGATACCACTGGAGCAGGATGCTCTGGTGTATTGTTGGCCCGCTTAGTAACTATTTGTACTTGAGGGGCGTGGAGAGGAATGAGTACAGGGAGAAAGCGAGGGCTGACAGGGCGGGCAAATCGGCCGCGAGGGGTGTGGAGGATACGGTCGATGTGAGCTTTGCGGACGAGGAGAGGGTTAGGGGAGCTGGAGAGGCTTACGGGGAAGAATGCGGTTTGGCCGCAGGTTAAGGAGATTACGGGGAATAAGTGGTTCGCGATTATCGCGGGGGCGGGAGTCGCGGGGGCTGGGTTGGAGTGGTGGTTCAGGCCGTGAAACGAATCAGAGGAAAAAGTGCTCCGCATTGGTTTTTGATCGTATTATATCATTCGATATTGTTTTCTTTTTCACTTTCATCATCTACTGGTTCACGAGATGGCAATTGCACCAGAAAGGGGCTCAAAACTGCAATAAAATAAGTTAAAATTGAAGCATTACAGTGAGGTCTAGGAATTCCCATTAAATAAATTTTTTCCCCAATATATCATACGATATCCAATCTTGCATCTGCATGCTACCATTAAGCCTCAGATGGGGATATCTTTGGTGGAGTTTCTCTTATTTTTCTTTTTTGTATGCGTGAAGCTATATCCGGCAACAAGATCCAGCCTGCCCTGAAAAAAAATCCGGCGTGCCGGATAAAATTGACGTCACGATTAACACCACCAAAAAAGAGAAGCCTTTAAAAACTTGAATCGCTCCTCCAGAAAATACAACAACCAACCTTCACCCACGCATCCTTTAATCACCAACAGCTCTTCCATTTACAGCAATCCCAATTGCCCTCAATCGTTTATAACCTCTCAAGTAGCAATCATGACGGACGCTATGTACGGTATGTATCTCTCTCTCTACTGTCCTCTCTTGGTTCTGGGGAAAAGCTAACGCGAAGTGTTCTGTTCGCAGCTTACAGCTTCGGTACGTGAAAAACACGGGCCCGCTTTTTCTACCATAACTCTCCTCATTGAGGCACTACTAACGATGGATCGACGTCTCGACACAGGAACGGGAGGATGGCTTGTCCTGCACTCCATCCCCTCATCCTCTCGCCGGAGACCTACCTCTCCGTCGCCCGCGGTGATCCCGCCGCCGAATCTTCGCGTTCGTTACCCCTCTCCTTAACCTCCCTTCTCCTCCCTCCCCCCCCCCCCCCCCATTCTACCTTCATCACTCCACTAAAAAATTCTCAAGTCTAAATCCACCCTTCTAACATCTCTCGTAGTCGTCGAACAATACCTCGCCCGATCCCTCGCTTCACCCTAATCCCTATCGGCCTCCTCACGATCCTCCTAACGGGATCCATGTCGCTAACCTCCTCCTTCGCCGACGCCCACCGCTCCCGGCACGCGCGTAATTGGAAGATCCAGTCGCGCCGTACGCCATACCGACATGTTCTTCACCACAGTTTTCCACGCTGCTGCTGCGGTGTTTTGTTACGTGCTGTGGGTGCGGTAGAGGGGAACGGGGCGTTTTTGGGGTTTAATTGTATGGTTGCGAGCGTGCTGGCGGGGACGGGGTTGCTTAGTTGGCTTATGGCGATTACGGGGGCGAACAGGGATGTTGCGGAGAAGGTTGGGTTGAGCCGCTTGTGGGGGATGGGAGCGGGGAGGGGAAGAAGGAGGCGTAGGTGGGGGATGTGGATGTAATAAGGAAATGCTTTGGGGAGGTGGGGAAAGGAATAAAAGAAGGGTTGCTTTGGGTGGGAAGGGGGGAACAAAATATCATTGAAAAATAATTATACGAACGATGACAGGAGGAAGCTCTTATATAGTGGTTTTCTGCCTTTCGATTAAATAAAGCAATTCAAGTTTAGTTTTTTCAAACAGGTCGAAGCCAGGAAATAATATCAGATAAATGGGGGAAATTGGTCCCCTTGATATAGGACTATGTTTTCCGTTTTATCAGTTGAGCCGGAGAGATAATGCCACGCATGATGCCGCCGCTGGATATATATTATGCAGCTTCGAAAACTCCTCTCTCGACAAGAAATCGATTCTTTAGTGGAAGCCATAGCTCTAGACTCGAAAGATGTCGGATATCCGTATCAAAATTTCGTTTTTATTGCATGTTAACCAAATTCTCGATTACCTCAATCCAAGCTCCTCAGCGTCCATTTTTAATTCTTACAAACATTCGCAAAACTGCACAACACACCCTTCACTCCTCCCACAGTTCCCTTCAAGTTTCCCTTCCCCTTCTTCTTTCTCCCACCCCCCTCGTCCTCGTCATCAGAATCATCGTCCGACATACCGCTCTCCGAAGTCGAATCAAGGTTCAATATTCCGTCGGGCAAATACCCTGCGCAATTCCCGCGCGCCCGCCGAGGTGCACGAGGCAGCGGTAGAACATGTCCGGGTTTTCGTGGGGAGTCTGTGCTTCGCAGTGCCGGACCCATTCGATGGTGTAGTTTCCGGGGAGGGGGGATTCGTGACATTGGTAGCTGGGGTGGGGGAGGTTTGTTAGTTTGGGTGGGGTTGGGGAGAACGATAATGGGGGAGATGAGATACAGAAGGCTTTGGGGAAGACGAGATCAAGGGGTTGAGGAAAGAGGAGGGCGGAGAGTAGAGGGTTTCTCCTACACGTTCGCGGGATCCCGGCGGTCGTATTTGCGCATCCACCTGGGGAAGTCTTCGGGTTTTAGGTGGTGGTTGCAGTAGAATTTACCTGCAGCCGTTGTTGTGGTATGAGTTAACAAAAAAAAAAATTTGTTATTCGTTTTTTTTTTAGCGGTTACATACCTAGTTCACAATGTCCATCGACGAATTGCGGCCATCTCGCTGCTGAGTAGTCGACGAGTGGAGTAGTAGTAAGAGGGATGATGACAGCGGCATGAACATGGTTCAGATGATATATCTTAGGGAACGGAAGGATGAAGGATTTGCAAAAAAAAAAAAACTTGTTCCTGGTTATATAAGACAAAACAACGATCCCGAGCCAGTGTCTTTATACCTCGAAGAGACACATTATTATCACTGGGATTTGTTTAGCTTTTCGCATTTTTAATAGGATTGATTAATCGTCATTATTATTTGCAATATTATTTTTTAGATAGAGCATATTTGAGCCGTTTGGTTTATATATAACGCGCATATAATCGCTTGGATATATCTTGGAAGAACCTTCCTCCGTAAACTAGCTTCCGTTTTTCTTCATAAAGCTATCGTATCGTGCACGATAAGAAAAAGTGATAATTTAGCAGGATAAACCTCGTTTATAGGTTCCACAAAAAGCTTAGTCCTACTTGCCGAGTGCTTTGGACAGTCATGCAATGCAGGACGCATTGTTCGAGGAAAAAGAATAAATTTCCTTCTACCCTCAGCGAAAATATTGATACCCAGCTGGGAAGGGTTTCAGCTATGCTTTGAGATGGGTAGATATAGGCCATTGTCGTATAAATGAAACATGCCATCCTGGGTATAACATGTAGGCTCAGTATGTTTAACCCCGACCGAAGTTAGACCCTTATCCTACTTATGACAATCCGCATGACGTTCATGCTCCATATCCAGTCGTTTTTTGCTCGCAGGTTTTTAAGTTGTATGCCTTCCGGGAATCTGCCGTAGATTTACAAGATGTGATCCAGAAGAAGGTTTGTCATACGCGTATAAACCGATAGCCAGTCTAACGCACTTTGAAGACCTATCTCAACTTTACGGAACCGATACTTCTTTTTAATCGCGATATCACGGTGCTGTAATCCCTTAGTAAAAGGGCGGTATCGCCTCTGGTACGCCCGACGAAAAAGTAACAGTCGCTGACTTAAGGCTATTTTTTTTAAAGACTTTCTAGCTCTATCTATAGCAAGTCCAACTACATATGGTGCTACTTGAAAACGGATCAAGGAGCGTGGAGGAGCAGAAAACTATGACACAGAAGAACGGAGACCGGTTCGCGCTATACCTATCCTATTAAAGACCAGATTAAAGGAAACTAGACAGGAAAGCCACAATAGGGGGTGGGGGTACAGAAGCCTCTTCCAAGGTCGTATAGATGCTCTCGTTTAGATGGAGGGGTCGACGCCGCAAAAAAGGTAGCAGATTCATCCAAGACAGCCCACTGCCCCCGCCATGAGAACACTTTGTTCTCTTATCCGACAGAGCCCCGGAAGAAGCGATCTTCACGCAACATCAAAATATAACCGTATCCATGGATAACGTTCTCGAGGAGTCATAATCACGAAAATCCCAAATCCCTGTGCCTGCGCTCCGAGTGTGGCAGAATAGCCTTGACAGATTATCGTTGCGATATTCGATCATGAGGACACGGTCGCAACACGAGAAAATTAACAATGCGGGGAAACAGTGCCCGCCGACAGAACAGCCTCGCAAAAAAAGCGAACCGCAGCCGGGAGCCGCGTAAGTCAGCCGAATTAACAATCCTCCGTCACGGAAAAATAGGCTGGCTCGTCAGGCCATTTGAATGTCAAGCAGGGACAATGTGAAGTAAATGTTCAATCTATATAAAAAAAAAAAAAAAAAAAAAAAAAATACAAGGAAAATTAGTACATAGACAAAAAGGCCAGTTCACCAGGCTCTTCCCGCTTTCTCCATGAAAGACGTGAATAAAAGCGTGGAGGATTCTTCTTCTCATCTCGTTCTGCATCTGATTATACTTCTCTGCTCTTTGGGTTCTTTTATCTTGATTTTTCTTTCCTTTAACGTTCGAGGTACGAACGCAAATACTAGAAGTTGGAGAAAAATGGATATGAACAGTAAAGAAACGGGCTTACCTTCATCGATACACACGTATTCCGGAGTAGAAGATGAAGGAGACGATAACGTATGGGAAGTATCTTCGAGTGCTTCTAGTTTCAAAATAATATACACGCCGCAGGCCAGCGACGTCGAAGACGGGGAAGGGTGGGAAGATGCGGGTCCCGATCTAGTTATTACACAGGAAGATCTACACAGTCTCGATGATGTTCCGGGTACATCTGCACCTTCACCAGGCCAGATAAAACGTACATCTTCCTCATCCGAAAAAAACCCGATCATAACGACCCCACCGCCAGACGTATCCTCCTTCCTCAACGAAAAAAGTCACAGCAGCCTTCAACTCCGGCCGGCTTTCAGAGGCTGTAACGTTGCTACAAGTCCTCATCCGCGAGAACGATAGCAAAGGCGTCGAAGCGCCGGCAGATATACGTATCATGCTCGCTGACGCATACGCCGTCATGAGCCGGACGCCGGAGTTATATCCTAGTAGCCTCGGTGCCGAAGTATCACGCAAAAGCTATTCTCCGACGCGAAGGCGCAGCTGGAGAAAGCAGAGGAACACAGTGAGCTTAGGAGACTACAGAAGGTTAAGATTAACGTAAAGCTGTGTACGCTCGCGATAGCGGGGGGAGACTACGAGCACGCGGAGCAGCTGATTAATATAGCGGAATGTTCATGGATAAGCACCAGAGTATCATGAAGAAAGAGGAGAATCCGGAGGGTACTATTAGAAAACGGAAAGGAAAGGTTACAAAGGAGGAAGAACAGGAGGAAGAACTGCAAGACGAAGATACACAGCACCTTAGAACGGAAATCCGAACAATCCGCGCCATGCTTCTGTCCCACGAAGACGACGGCTACGGTTTCAGGACGCAGAACATCCTCGGTCCACTCCTCAGCGATCCCGTTAACGTCGTACTTGTGTCTGAAATACTAGAAGGCTTCGGCTACGAGCTTGTCGCCGACCGCCACATGCCGGCGAAGTACATCATCTGTCCGAAAGACGAAGACGCGGCGCGGAAGCTACGGCGGCGGAGGATATTCGGGGAAAACTACCAAGAAGAAGCGCAGGAGATGGCTAATACGATCGTAATGCTAGTAGCCGTAGTGATATTCGGCATATCTCTGTTCCCTCTAGGGTTTAACATGTTTTACCACGTTATGCAGGATCCAGGTGTGGTAGCTGCGAAGGCGGCGGCCGGGTGATGGTGGTCGGTGCTTTCGTTTTTATTCAACTTTGATTTAGGGAAAATCGCTTATTAAATTTTCCTCTTTCGCTTTTGCATATAACCCTCTGCAACACTGGAGAAAGGTGAACGTGAAGATCGAAAGATTGCCCAGTGAGGTATCTGCCAAACCGAGTGAACCAATATGAACAACGTGATCTTTCTTTTAATACTAACAGCCGTGGGTATCTCTCATATTGCTACTATGCTATCGGAGCCCGTAGAATATTCCGCTATCCCGTACCTCGCCAATTACGCGGGTCTAACTCCAAGAACTCTTAAGCTTATGAGCTCTTTCGAGAAGGTCGCACTATGCTATCGAGAGTATGCATTGGATGTTTTTAGACGATTATCGTATCCTCCAGGCTTAGTGGTCGGTTGGTATAGGTATCTTCTCTGCTCTAATCATCTTGTACACAAGGTATGCTAACGATTATGCTTGCAATTATTGTTGTGTATTTCGACGCTAAACGTCGCCGCACTATTGGTAATAGTAAGCTTGTCATGGTCTGTATCCAAAGAATCCCTCTCAAACATTCGTCTTGGAGGTGGAGGAAGGGATAGAAATATGTAGAAACTACTTAAGAAGATATAAATTATCTCGGGATATTAGTGCTACTACCTCCAGATAGCATTATTTAGGTATCCTATGAAATCTTTGCCTGCGTGCGAAAAAAAAAACATCACCCTTAAGCCTGCGAATGAGCGAAAATAAATAAAATAAAATTTTCAGAATTCAAAAAAGAAAGAAGAAGAAAATTAAGAGAAGAAAAAAAGATAGATGCAATTTAAAAATATCTAGCAACATTGGCATCCTTTAACCAATGCTAGAATATTCAAAGAGCCATAATCAATTTCACCAGAACTCTACTTTCAATAGGTTTCGTTCAGTACAAAACAATCAAAATCTTTCTACACAAATCCCGAAATCCGAACGATGAAGTTCACCGCCATCCTCTCCCTCGTCGCCGTCCTCGCCACGGCCACCTCGACTACTCCAGTCGCCGATCCGGAACCCAAGAAGCCCACGCCATCCTTAGTCGTAACCTCGAGGTAGTTCCCGAAGCCACCCGCCATGTACTGCCCCCCCCCCCCCCGGCTTCAACTTCTACTGCTGCCATTCTAGCAAGACCAACTTCAATGCCGGAGGCAGCCCGGAGCTCTACGGCGTTGGGTGTAAGATCTACTCAATTCATTTTGCAAAATCTCCTCCGCTATTGAATCAGACAAGTGCAGCCTATTCAGAGCTAGGGTTACCAGCTGGCAACTCTTCTCTATGTTCTACTCAGGCAAAGAAATCAGCAAATTCGCGACTAGGAAGCCTAAATGCTGTACTTCCAAGTTTTGCTGCAATGGTCCGAAGGTCTTCGTCCGCCGTCTCGATCAGCTTGGAGGATTGACTGCAAGTCATTTTCTTTTTGGTCAAACCACCGCTACACATCCTTGTACTACACTTGGAAATGAGCATAATATATCGGGAGATCTAATAGCGTGTGGGCTAACATTTATCTCTGATATATAGTCAGGATGTGCTGATCGAAAATTCAGTTGAAGGATGAACGACAGTAAACGGGACACAGACAAGTATAAAGCTAGAAGGCTATTGTAGTCGTCTTATGATAATGGAAGGCATATTTTCTCGAGAGAAACAATTTCTTTCTTCTTTTTCAGTTATCCTTTTTATCAAGGCGTTTGATAGCATTTCTTCGTCGCTAAGCGCGTAAATCAGAGAGCATTTTCAGGCGTTAGAAGTTTAGAAGAAAGAGAAAGTTTTTAACAGAGGTACGTTGCAAAGACGTGGTGAATCGATTGCTCAAGAGTGCACATGCTATTTGAACATAACCATAGTATACTCATTGTGACGCGCCTTAGCAGAAGCGTTGAATATTGAAGCACAGCAGAGCGTCGGGACTCTAAACGATGCTAATATCGCGATGAGATATACGCATTGTATTATGATCATTCGATACCGGTATATACCACGAGGTGTAGACTCATACATAACAACCAATAATACTAGCTCTGTGTCAAAATATTTCACGGTAAAGATCAAGACCATATCGCAGTCACAAATATATTCATTGCATTGACGGAGAAGGTTTATTATCTATAACAATTCAATGAATTTCAGCTACATCTCCCTACAGCACTTGATCTTATATCGCTCGAGGAGAGACCGTGTGATTCCGTATGGTTTCGATTTGATGAATTGCATTGTTTTTGGCTGACAAAAAGACTTGGTTTACTTTATATAGTTTTCTTGTTAATATAATGATTTAAAAATCATTTTCTAGGGTTTGCGGTCGTGAACTGCTAATTTTTCTACAGAAAGGTTTTTTTTCCCGGCCTTTTTGCAACCCATGCCAACAATAAATAAATAAATAAATAATAAATAAATAATAAATAAAATACCAACAAAACAAACAGTAGGAACTTCTATACTTGATCTTCTTTCAACTTACTTCAAAGCACGGACATCTTTGCAGCAAAAGCTTCGTTGTATCGCGGAAAACCCTATCGTCACTGCATTCACCCAATAATCACCTCAAAATGGATCCACTCGACCAGAGCTAGCAAGGCGGTACAGGGCGCTTCCTCCTCTGGGCACGTCCAGCAGAAGGGGTTCTCTCACTCGATCAAGATCGACGACGGCCGACGGTGACGGACTTCGAAACATCGAACCTGGGAACCGAAGCCGAGTCTCGAAATCATAACAGCGAGCTTGGAGCAGTTGGCGTGTAAGTGTGTTTCACAAAACAAGGAGCGGCTATCTCAGCACTCTGCTGTGCCGTGTATTGCCATTTGAGGCTAACGAATGCCTAATCTTCGAATATGAACAGTATCCAGAACAGGGCGGAAGCAGGAAGTAGGTCCGCGACCGCGTCGCCGCCGAGCAGCCCTACCCCGGTAACACCAAGCAGGACGATGCCGTTGCCTGCCCATAGCACTACCCCATCCGCGGGTCTGAAAACGTTGCAGGAACGCCAATTGCCGCCTCTCCACCAGGTGACTACGTGCTGACGACCCTGACGGCGGACAAAGCTATTTCATCCGGGACCATTTCGCTACCCAACAGCTCGGCGGAAGCAAGACAAACGAATTGCGTTGCACCGAATTCCTTGACGCAAGCTCTCCAGACCCGATACGCAGCAATGCCGCAGTGCGCACATCCGTTACTCCAACGAGGGATTCCTTCACGTCAATAAACGAGGTCCTCTTAAAGTCACCGACTGCTAGAAGACTCAGGAGGAGTTTAACCATGACGACGACAGCTCCTCCATGGCCGAATCTAGCGAGGATACTCCGTACAGCGAGAGAGAACCTCCCGAGGACGCCACGGACATCAGGAAGCAGCTCGAGGAGCTGCACGCGTACGCGCAGGCGGAACGTACAAGCAGCGTCTCCCGAAATTCACACACGCAGCCGAGACGTACGAAGAGATGCGGAGGAAGTACGCCAGACTATCAGCTCGGATGACGATATTAAGGATAATACGGTCCCGCAGAGCCGGAATACAACGAGAAGATTATGGGATGTGGACTACGATTGAGAGGGTTGAAGAGTGAGTGCTGGTCATACTAGCGAGGAGGAAGTGGGAAGAGGAAATTGAGATGGGAGCACTTGGAAGTACGAGAAAGGTACGGTCACCATCTACCGATACTGGTTCGCATGTGTTGCCAGGTCAAGATCTGTTTCCGGAAGCAGTCCGCAGAGTCCGAAGAGTCCGAGATCTTTTTCAGAGGAGCTTTTCAGCGAAATGATGCCGAACCAGGATATTACTCCCAACGGCCGCTGTCGCAAAGCTTCCTCGGCGTGCCAGAACACCCTGTCGAGATGAACCCGAGCCTACAGGACCGCCTCAGGAGATCTCTAGCACCATCCCAGCTACACTCTCAACGCCTACTACTCCCGTCGCCAAGAGAAGCCGCTTCGAAAGTCCTCGAAAACCTGAAACTCCACACAATGACGTCGAAGACGACGACGACGAAGAAGACGAAGTCACCATCATTGACCCCCCAATCCAAGCTAGAGGGCGTCAGTCACCGCGTAGTCCCCGCCCGCGTCCCCTCGGCGACGTCATCATCCTCGACTCCAACACCGCGCCGAGCCGCGACCGCGACCTCGCGCGTACACGCTCGAACTCCAGCGGGAGCGTCGAGCTCCTCAGGGAAGTACGCAGCGTCACATGCCCGATCACGAAGAGGAGGTTTCAGAGCCGGTTATAAGTCCGTGAGGCATACGTTCGAGAGGCAGGCGGTCGAGCAGCTGCACGAGGAGAATAGGAGGAGGGGGAAGAAGTTTTCGTGTCCGGCATAGGGTGTAAGACTTCGTTTGATGCGAGGATCTGGAGCCAGATAGGGAGATGGCGGAGATTTTGAAGTGGAAGAAGTGACGGGGTGTGGCAAGCTGCCCTCGTACGCCCATGGATATTTCAGTACATCCTTCTACATACCTGGTGCTTTGGAGATCGGAGGGCGTAGTGCAGGTTTGTTTTCGTACCTTTTTTTCGTTCATCGGGTGTTTCTTACGTTTTTGCAAATCGGCCTTGACTTCTACTGCTTACCACTCTTTTCACATTCAAATCATTACAGTCCCATCTTTTATTATTGTTTTATTTCTTTTGCTCTTTTGCCTTTCGTTTTGTTGGGTTGGTTTCTACGCGTCAGTTTTTATGAATTGCTTCACGTTCTTTCTTTTCTTCACAAGTCCATGATATGATTTGTTATTAGTCCTCTAGATGCTCAGGGCAGGTGTTTTCATCAGTATTTTTTTCCGGACTATAACGAATAATGAGAATGATCCATAAGCCCTTTGTCATTCTTTTTTACAGGTTTATAGTTTTCTCCGATTTGTAAAATATCACATCACGTTGAGAGGATTACAGAATTGTAGAAACTATGGAACGACTTATGACAATGCGTTCTCGTCTGATATATTTGGTGATATGATTAAATCTCATAATACTATACTGTTACGAGATAAAAGTCTTTTCCTACAATACAACATCGTCGACAAAAAACCAAAGAGAACTCCTGATGGTATCGAATAATATCACCAACGATTGAAATATAAAAAAGTAAGAAAAAACTCCGCCTTGTTAAAACAACCTCTACCTGGTATAAGCGCATTTCCAAAGTTACAAGCAAAACATTAAAAGGAATATTCAGTAATAAACGCCATAAGAAACAGTAAAACAGTTCAACTCCCCGACGCAGACGCGATATTGTTCCCGGTCCGAAAGTCAAGCTCACGTAACTACCCCGAACGTCATCGCCGAAGCTGTCGGCGCCGTGGGAGGAGATCGTAGCACGCCTGGGGTTCATACCCGACTCGCCGATTTCGGCGAAGATAACAACCCGAAGCCTTCGCTGTTAAGTTTCCGCTCGTGGTTGCCGTAGGGATACGGGCTCGTTGTTCGAGAGGAACCCATTGTGGCAGCGGTGCTCTCCCTCTGAGCGGCCCGCGACGACGATGGTACGGTCGGAAAGGTTGAGGAGCGCGTGATATGCTTATTTCTGGGAAATCTGGCGATAGCGGAGAACTGTTGTTCTGCGTCGGCGAGTTTGTCTTTTGTGGATTTTCGGGGCTGGTTTTTCCGGACTTTGTACCACCGAAGGTGGATAAATCGCCGCGTGTTGTTCCTCCCCTGCCACCGAACGTGGAGGACGCGTTGGACTTGCTACTCTGCGAAGTCGACGGCGTGCTCCGACTTAATTTACTCCACAATCCGCCCAGCGTCGACGCTTTAGCCTCCGCGGAACTCGCGGTTCCTCTATCGTGAGCTGGAAATCCGCGCCTCCCGTTCGCTGCCGTTCCCCGCCGAATTAAGCCTCGGCGGCGCACCTAACCCACCACCCCGCTCCTCTTCGACGGACATGTACGTCCCCTCCATATCCACCGTCCCGTTCGCCGTCCACGTTCCCAACGTCTCCACCGTCCCCACCGTTCCCACCGTCCCCTTCTCGACTGTACCGCCGTGTGCTTCGTCTATCGCCTCCATAATCTCCCTAACCCCGTTTACGTTATCGCACTTCCGACTCCCGAACCGGTACCCTTACGTAATCCCCAATCTCTCCTCTGTCGCTTATTATTATTATTATTATTATTATTATTATTATTATTATTATTATTATTATCGTCATTATTATTATCATCATCATTATTATTATTATTACGGCGACCTCGTTGGAGCCGGTGTTGTGCGCGTGCGGGCGCATGTAGTACCGCCTGCTGGTCCACAGCCAGCGTAACGGCGGCGCGCAGGCGACGAGGATTCCCGAACACATTTCTGCGGCGGTCCATATTGCGAATGTCGGTTGAGGTGCGGCGATGCCGAGGTTTATGAGGCGGCCGACGGTGCAGTTAGACAGAGCACGCCGAGGGAGAAGACGGCGGCTAAACCTGCGATTTTGCGGCGGGTGGCAGTGGCGTAGAGGCGGGGGAGGATGAAGAAGGGAGGATGTATACTGCGAAGACAATTGGGGAGGGAAATGTTAGACTGGGGTAGATGGTACGGGAGACGGGAAGATGTTTTTGAATGAAAGTAAAAAATTATCGAGAGAACCGGTTGCAACGTAAACGATAATATTACAAAAATAAATGATATACATCCGACACGACCATCTAGGATCATGGATGTTTCTTCTGCTTACCCATGAAGTCGCTCAAAATATGGAAGCCCGAGGCAAGTAGTACGGCGTGGGCTCCGCCCAGCTTAGGCAGCGCCAGTCCTTATCCATCGTCCTATTAAGATCGGCAAATAATATCATGTCAGATCAGCTCCGATGTTTTATATCGGTCCGTCTTACCCGAAAGGTATTGTATTTTGCGGTTAATTTGGATAGAAGCCTTTTTTTCCTCCGAACTTGCACAGTAATTTCCGACGCCATTTCATTGGGGGAAATCGTTCAGCCCACCTCTTTCATGCTGTTCCCTTCTTAAGATCGTATTTATGTCGTGATTTTGAATAATCTCGAAGATCGCTCGGTTTCCAAATGTTGCAACGTTCACGTTTTCCTCCATCCATCAAATATCATCTGAAGTATGATGTGAAAACAAAGAAAATCGAAAGGGAACGTATTCACTGTCCTTACCAATTCCGCTTTATAGGCATACACCAGAGCTGCTGCAGGAGTAGGATCAAGCAACATCCGCCGATAACAGTTACCGTCGTGATGTGTAAAGCGATCCGCAACTTTACCATGTCCTGGGAAATAGGTCCCGGTACATGAGAAGGAAAGCCGTTTTGACCGAGTAGAGCGAGATGTAGTAGAGGGGGTTCATACCGTACATGAACTATCCAGGCGCGAAGCAAAACGGTTAACCATCGTTTTCGATCGTAAGCGTTCAAGGGAGAAAGAAACAGTAAAACAAAAAAGGATGTGGAAGTAAGATGAGCCCTCCTAAACCACAGAACCACCAGTAAATGGGAAGCCAAAATATGCAAATTTTGGTATTCTGGAAAAAAGGCGTTTCCGTTAGAAAATGATCAAAAGGACGAAAACACACCTTCAGCCAGCTTAATACTATAGCCTTATTGTGCTGAACCGCCTCGAAGTCTGGCAAGCCGGCATCCGCAGCGAACACGATCCGAGGATCCCACATGCCGGCGCTTTTTGAATGTACATCTCCAACGGTATTAACAAGAAAGCATATCCACGCCACGACAATAAGCCCATCTGTTAGGGTGAACTGGGAGAGTAGGTAGATCCGAACGTATAACCGTAAGATTAAGACAACCAAGGATATACAGACGAAGGATACTTCTCCGGCCTGTGATCATCGTTAGAGGAACTTTTAATAGAAAAGGCAAAAAGCGAAATATTTTTCCGTCGAAGTATTCCATCTTAATATAGAGAAGAGAAGGTTCCATACAACTGCCTGGATTGCCGTGACCTGATCATTGTAAAAAGTAAAAATCGTAGGTGTTTCCCCCCTCTTTCTCTTAATTAATACCTGGATAGATTTCTCCTTCCCTTTATCCTCTATACCCAACACCCAAACGATAACCGAAGACGAAGCACCATTCACAGGCGCCGTTCTTCGGGGAAAAACTGCAACAGTTTTAAGGATTTTATCGGTCCTTGTAGCGCATATATCGTGGAAAATAAAATATATAAATATAAATGAGATTCAAGCTGAAAATTAAGAAACAAGAAAAAAAAAAGGGAGACATAACTGTCAAAGGGGGCTTGTCGGTATAAGAGCCGGAGATATCCTTTTTAGCTGTTACAACTTGCACCCTAGAAAAAGGCTCCCTCCTCTCCTACAAGTTAGGTTTCCTCGCCCGAAGCGGTTTGCAATACTGTCAATACGAGCGTTTTGAAAGTATTCTTTAACCCTCAAGACTAACTGTCCTCCTCGTGCTACTGTTGGCTGACTAGAGTTTTGGCGAGTGCTGAGTGGGGCCTTCACGGCTCCTCTTGCCCAACTAGTGTTGCTTTTGGTTAGAGACGGAGAACTCTTGCAGTGAGATCATCACTGTTTTTGCCTCTTTCCTCTTCTTTCTCACTAATCTGCCTATACTCATTTTTTTTTTTTTTTCTTCTTTTTTCTTCAGTTGTGCTTTCGGGCCTCGGCACGTCGGTCGTTAAGCACCCTAGCGAGAGACGGCGCCATCATTTACGGAGGGGAAGTCGTTTTCGGAGGCCCGGTGTCTCATTTAAACAGCTAAAACAGGTTTAGCCGGGGCGTCGAAGAAATGTGGGCAGAACGCCACCTATCACCCCTCTATCGGCAAGTCGACTCCACAATTAGCACACACCCCAAGGGAAAACTTTGTTCATACAGTTCTGTCATAAATGTTGGGACACCTGCCCAAGTGGGTCAAGGAATGCACGGTATAACACGAACCACTTACTAAGCGACATGATATCAACCTTTCTGATCTCGGGATAACATCCCCTTTCTGCATACTAACCCCTATTTACAATGCCCGGCAAGCGGCTGTCAGATAGCCAACGGCTAGAGATATTAGTATATTTATACACGGGATGCTTATACCGAGAGATTGAGCGTAAAACTGACTATAAAAAATCTCCCGCTCACCGAGTCGTTATTTAATATAAAAAATAAAACAACGTACAGGGTCGTCGTCGCCCGGTTAAACCTCTATTCTTAATAGACGAGATTATCAGCGACTACCGATTATATTACGGAACATTTATTCGATAAATTTTATAGCTATAGCGTTAATACCTATCTTATAATTAGACATTTTACAATAATTAGATATCGTTAGATCCTGTCGTTTAACGCTATTTTGTGTTGTGAGCAGAACGTGTCATTCCGGGCAAATCTAGACCCACTTGGGCTGGTGTCCCAACATTATGACAGAGAACTGTATGCTTCGCGGCAGCAGCGCGAGTGCTTTAAAAAGAAGACAGAGAGAGATAAGTTTACAAGACAGAGGAAGCCGTTGAGAGATACTGTGTTCATGGTGTGAACGACCAGTCTCGCTAAAGGATATGAGGGTCCTGAGCGATCCTCCAGCTGCCTCGTGTCCGTCGTGCTCCCCACTCGCTGTGTATATTTGGGTTGAAATAACGCTTGCAGATTTGGTACTACTGTCGTCGAGCAGAGTCACCACCCTCAAAATGAGGGATATGTATATATAAAGGGGGCCCTCTCCCACCGACCTAGTTCGAAGGTCTTCAGTTTTTTAGTTAGTTCATCAGATCATTTTATCCCATTTTAGGAGTCTTAGTTGGTTGCTTTTCATAGTGATCATCCTACACCACGACACTACCAAACCACCCTAACTGAGTAGGGCCCTTCGTCCAGCGAGAGTGTCTTTCGGAGTCCTAAATCATCGCCAGGGAGGTTAATCCGGGATATGATATTACTCGTGCACGATCGTGTCGTCTGTTTTGTTTTAAAAGCGTTCCTCCACCACTTTTTTTTCGCTATTTCTCAAAGCTGCCCTGTATTTCCTGAAGGCCCTTCGTTTTTTTTATCTCCTATTTTTTTTTTTTTTTTTTTTTTTTTTTGGTCAAAAACGCTTGAGAATTAGCCAAAGACCGTGTAAGCTTATTTTTAATAATCAATACCGGAAGAATATTCTAGCTATGGAGCTTTCGTGATTTCTGGTTCGTTAATCTGAATTCTGTAACGGCCGTGGCAAGTCCCGAAAGGTTCTGCTCGCTTCTCCACTTCAACCCCTTTTGCGCCGGTCCAGAAACGGTCACCGCGCAACGACAGATGTCAAGACTCGAACATGGCATGATAGTCTCGGGCCGACTCTCGGTTAGTGTGAAGAGGGGAGTGCCGTACACGTCCCGCTAGTCCCAATACCTGCGAATCGTAATTTCTACGAGACCGAAATACCGCTCTTTAAGAGGGCTCGATGAAGATTAGATTAACAAATTTGATTGTTTCCAGGATGTGATGAACACCGGTCAACGTTACCTCCCTTGCGCAGAAAGACTACGGGCAGGGTGAATGGCGCAGAAACGACCACCTTAAACATTAACGTTTCGAGGCAAGCAAGAATCACATCGATATTCAGAGGTACGTGCATGTAGCGGCGTTCGCGGTGGGGATCAGATCCATCAGAAGCGGAACGCCGTCGTGATCTCTGACCGACCCTCTTAGAAAGTTACGGTCGACGAGGATCCGTATATCCCGTATCTTTCACAGATCGGTGGAGAACAGATGGGATACTTAGACATGTATGATGTATCTCGTGAACCGGGAAATTAAGGGCAAAGGTGTCGCGGTAATAACGTGTTTGGCTTTTATATAACGGGTGCTAAAATTATAAAAAGCTTTTTTTTTTTGTGGAATCTGATAGGGGGTTGAAAATACGTTTATTTTATATTTATACTATTTTGATTGTGAAATAGATACTCCGCAAATAAGAATCAGCTAACAGTAGTAGCAACAGCCTCTCACGATCGCGGCGATACTCAAGGTGCTTAATGCTGGGAATCTTCGTCAGTAGTGTGAGCCCATTGCCTCCTCTGCTTGATTTCCCTTCGCTCAGCTTGATTAATTTGATCATTCCGATTAGCTTGGATCATCTGTTTTAAGGGCTTTCGATGCTAGTGGTTTCTTCACCTCGGAACGCCTCATCTCGGCGCCCTCCTTTCTTGTTTGAAGCCCTGTGGCCTTTTCCAATGCGTCGTTGATGACATGTTTCCCCCTTACTCCGTTGAACAGTTTCTTCCACTCAGTTACTAACTATGAGTTATTGTCGACGCCGAGAGCGTAGATGTTAGCAAAAGATCCTTTGGCTTTGGCATTTTCATTCCCTCGTTTATAATACGAATTATCGAACTTCAAGAAAGGGGTGGGTGGGGATAAGAGGGAGTAAAGGGTAGAGGCGAGAACAGAAGAAAGAAGGACGAAGGGGTGGGTTGACATATAACACCGACCTGATGTTTCTCAAGGGGATGCGGGACGAATATCTTTGCAAGACGGTAGTTCCTCGCATCAAGACCAAGACCTAAGGCTCTCATGTCATCAAATGTCAGATTGTAGCCGGTCTCCTCTTTCAAGCCGCTTTGCACTAGCCGCGCGAACCAGGTTTCCATATGAGACAGCAGGCCCGGGACGCATCGGAGCCACTCCTTGTCGGAAATTCTCACCACAAAATTGTCGACCGTGGCGTGGTAGCCTTTGTTTTCCTCCGTACGGCGGTATTCTGTGATCTCTACCTGAATGAAGCGTCCGTCCGCGAGCTCAGGGTGCCTCGACAACACTTTGTTTTCTAAGCGCTGAACCTGGTCCCTAATGTCCTTCTGGTGCGAAATCTATTGCTGCGGGCTTCGAAGCGAGCTTGCGGAAATAGAGATCCATTTCGACGGGCAGCTGCTGGATGGGCCCGTGCCGGTCGCCGAACCAGCGTGTTAGATCGGGAAAGATACGCTCGGCCCGGCCGGAGATTTCGTACGGCGACTCGTAGCCGTCGTACGCGAGCTTGTCACCGTACGCCTTGTATTCATTCCCAGTTCCGTCAAGGGCCCGAAGAGAGACGTAATCTCTTCGTCTAGAGCGCCGCCTATGAGGTGCCCTTCACGCTTTACGCGAGTGTCTAACGAGAACAACTTGTCTTTCAACTCCTTCGCCTCAAGAACGGACTGAGAGATAGCCCGGCGTCGCGATGCGTCTCTATGGCATCTTCGGTCAGCTTTAAAAACATCGTGGGCGAATTCGTCGGTTTCGACGAGCCTATCGACCCGGTACCGCAGCGTCTGCATCGCTTCCTCATAACGGATCCTATCGGGACTCTCCTTCTCGGAGAACATGCCCAGCGGCTGGTACTTGTCGAGTATCTTCATTTTCAAGGCACCTTCCCTTGTGAATCTTCTCCTCGATGGTCGACAAGGGAAGGATCTGGCCTTTTATGCCATTATAATGCCCACTGATTTGCTCAACCTCCTCCTCAAGCGTCTTGGCGCCGCATTGCGATACGTAGGCGAGGATAGAGAAGAGGAGGAAGAGCAGCCTAGTAAACTTGAACATTTTTTCGTCACCTTTTCTTGAAGATATGAATTAGAAGCAATAAGGATATAGGAGGTTCGATGCGCATAGATTGATGGTTGCTTAATATTCTTTTAGCACTATACGTATGAAACGAATCTCAAGAAATCCCAACAGGCTCCCACTCCGTCACCTCTGTTAACCACCAGACTAAATTCATTATCGTCGATGACAAATGACGTAACGTTTCCTCATCCTAGGAGCTCTCATTACCAGGGTTCTTAAACGCTCGAGAACTTTTCGTCATGGAAAGGGTTTTCGCTGCTATCTCTCGGCCCGTCGAAACCCCGACTGCCTTTTATACCGCGTCGTTAATAAAATTTTTATTTCGTACGCTAGCGAATAACTTTACCAGTAGGTAATAGGCTATAGATCGTTATTTTAGAAGACGTGACGTGTTAATAAGCTTTAGTTTTAGCTCTTCTTTCTAGATCTATAATATAAAAATATAAGAGAAAAAGGAAAATGATTAGGGAGAAAATATACGCTTTAATTAAGATGACGCGGGTTACGAAACTCGTAATAATACCTGGCGGTTTAGAGATTCCTTTCGTCGAGACGAGGCCTAGGCGCCTCATGTTATCGTAAGACAAGTAGCCTCGTCCATCCTGAGCTAACCCTTCCTGCACTATCCGCGCGAGCCAGAGTTGCTGGTGGGACAACATGGCGTACCTGAGCCAATCCTCGTCCGAAACTTTCTCGAGCAGGATCTTGAGTGCTTTGTGCTCGGCGTGCTTAGGATATTCGGACTCCATCGCCTTGAGATCGCCTGCACCGACGGGAGCTATCTCGTAAAAGCTCCGGGGGTGCCATCTTCCTTTCATAATGTAGCGTTTTCTGGCTAGTCTCCCGCTGCCGCCGTATCCACCACGCGTTATCGTTGCGAGCCGACGCGAGCTCGCGGAAGTAAATACGTGGTCAAAGGATAGGCTCAGGATAGGGACTTACGCAAAGCCGAACCAGTTTTTCAGCGCCGGGACGATGGCCGTGATGCGCTCGCAGGTATGGTAGTGCCGAACCACGGATCCGAACGCACCTTTGTATTCTTCTTAACAATGCTCCAAATACCCTATGAAATCCGTGACTGACTGCTCCATATCCTTGACTGATTTCTGCTTTTCGGGTTCACAAGGAGCTGGATAGCTTTCAGTTTTCTCACAGTTTTTTGGCCACTTCTTTGCGATATCTAAAGACTTCTGGTTAGCTCTAGCTTCGCGGTGCACCGGTATAGAAAACCGCGAGATGAAACCAAAGTTGCGGATAAACTCGTTCGTCTCGACGAGGTTGTACACGCGGCTCGGACACTGTAAATCCTTGATGGCATCATCGTAAGCCGATTCCCCTGGTTCGCCCTCCGGCGCGTACTTGTTGAGTATTTGGACTCTTTTAAAGAAGTCTAGCTTCTCTACTTTGGCTGCTGTGGCTGACGCGAGCAGAATATCCCTTAGCGAGGCCTCGTACCGCGCTTTAAGAGCTTGAAATTCGTTCTCGGTCTTGCCCGGCGGCGCATTGCGACGCGTAGGAGAAGACAGAAAGCAAGACAAAGAGTAGGAAGTTGGTGATCTTGAGCATTGTGGGTTCGACTCTCCTGAAAATATTGAGATCGACGGCGAGGATAAATCAATATAGACAGAAACGAAAAAAAGGGTGAAATTGTTTCACTGCTACTAGGAGAAAGAGAGAAAAACCAATACCCTCGAAAATGATTAAATATAATCCGACGTGATATCCTTTCGTTATTCGGGTGCTGTGTCGCTGTTGCGCTCCGTGATGAGGTAGATTCTTTGTTTCTAATCTGCTCGACCATGCTCAGTATATGACCCGGTAGTATAAGCGTAAAATTTTTCACGGAGCCTGAAATTCGCCATTTATTACTTCTAGAAGCCCAATCAAACCTGCTATCACTTCAATGATGAGAAATTTATGGCTTGAAGTATTTTTAATGCTAGCTAGAAATAGTATTTAGGAGGCCCAAGCTTTGAGCACCAATTTATAGAGTAACATACTACTCGCGAGTTTAATGAACGAGACATTTTCGCAGACCACTTCCATCAACCATACTCCGAAGAGCTGGGATTCATTTTGATGTAAGAGCAATCAGCTAGCACTTTTTGACGCGTTATATCGGTCTACAATCACAGCCGTACGTGAATACTATTTAAGCTGGTAATGGAAATGCATACTAGTACAACCTTCCAGAGATTTGTAGAGGGGCGCGGGCAAGCATCCCTATTCCGCATTACGCGCTCGTTCGATTCACGGTCTCAACAAAAACTCTTTACTTACTATTATAGATTTTATTTTTGGTATGATATCTACCTCGGGGTCGTAGGTTTTGCCTTAATATAACTAGTGTACATCTTTCTTTGACAATTTTTGCTGAATTTTATGAAGGTTGCCAGATGTATTCCTATTATACTGTACGCATATGTTCTGATTGAGTCGCCTACAAATTTAAAATTTGCAAAGTACGGGCGACTCATATACTAAACTACAAGAAATCATATACTATTATTTTAATCGATATTTTGGTTATAATTATTTCATACTTTATAGAAAGAAAAAAAATAAGATTTTCAACAAAATAATGGACTCCGATATAGGCGACTTATGTAATCAGATGTAGCTAGCAATATATAATGTGGGCGACCCAATCGGAAAATATTAAAATATACATGCTGAGTCAAAGATGCGCTCCAACTGGCCAAGTAATATATTGCGGATGAGATATAATTGAACGATACGCATAATATTGCCCGGTAATACTATCATCAGTAATTACTTCTGGCAGAGCCCGCTTATCTTTGCTAAGACGCGTGAATAAACTTCATTCCACGTGTTGTTATTATTATGATTGTAAATATGTGCAAACCCTTTTTTCGGGATTGCCCGCTTGCATCAGTTATTTGTTCCGTTGATTTGGAGATTAAAATTGCAAGTCAATAAGTCAAATCTCATTCAAGAAGATATCTCGGATATGCTTCCAATATCCCAGGAAGAGACTGTTATGCTCGAGCCAAGGGTTGCGTGTCACCGTATAGTTCCACTGCAGCAGGCGGTGGCGCGCGTATTTGGCGAGCGTCGTATAATTCCGTCGTAGCGGATAAAAGCCTTCGGATACGAATCGATCTCCTGAGACGGCGACACTGGCGACAATACTGCCGCGTTCTCATGATAACCGGATTGATACTGTTTCGCTTCGGGGAAAGCTGGGGGGAATGCCTCTCGTCGAATAGAGCCCATCCGTTCCTTCGAACGCTTTGTTTGCCCGGCTACTACCACTCGAATCAAGTTCCGGCTTAGTCGGATAGTCCAGCGACTGCCGCCGCCGCTTGGTCTTCCGCCGGTACAAGAGGAATGCTACGAGTGAGGCCAAGAATATAAGAGCGGCGCCGATGGAAATACCTGCGACCGCGCCGCCTGATAACTTTTTTGTTTCGATAGGTGTGGACGAAGGACTACTTGTACCGCCGGCAGTAGGCGAGGATGTCGAGCCTGAGCTTGTACTGTGGTATTCCTCGGTGCAGAGCCGGACTGCGGCCCCTCTACGTCCAAAGCCAGCAAATACCGCTCACCGGATAGACCCCCGACGAACCACAATTCATTTCGGTCGGTCCTATATGCGACATTTCTCGCGTTCGCGGGTAGGCGCTTCACGTAAGAATACGAAGCGTACGCGCCGGGAGCCCACACGTAGATATCGCTTTTCATACCGGGTTCTACGACACCGCCGTTTGTAACGATGAAATTCGTCCTGATTGTGCGACCGGGCACAAACGTCATCCCGCCGATGTTTTTCACATTTGTGTTGTACGCCAGAACGCCGTAGCGGTGTTGCCCTGGGTTTGGAGGAGATTTGTGTCGTTATCGAGCTGGAAGCGCGCCATCTTGGTGTCGTATACTGGATCCGCTTTGTCGTTTGTTTCCGGTCGGATCTCGGTGGCGACGATGGAGGGGACGGTGGAGTTGCGGTCGAGGGATAGCGAGTGCGGGCGGAAAGAAACATTCTTGAGTTTGGTCCAGAGCGCGGTGTACGTCTATAAGTTTTGTGCGTTAGAATTGCTGCGCGAAGGCTCCAGCGCTATTTCTCTTCTTAATTTTCCAATTCATGAATCGACTAGATTTAATATTGGATACATACCGCGCCTGTGGTATCACATATCCTAGCCCGCCACCGTAATACGTCCCTCGTATCATCCCTACCAACGCTACTCCTGTCCGAACTAACCTCGTAAATATGGCCAAGGTCGAATAAGCGAAAACCTAAATCTTCATCCGCCATGAAAAGAAAACCCCCTCTCCAGACTATTCCACCGCGTTGATCGATCCAGCGATTTATAGTTCGGCTTGCCGTCGCTGTCGGTATAAGGCTCGACTAGGAGCGCGTGAGTATACGCCCTCGTATCTCCTCTGCTAATAAAACTGACTCGTACTCCTTGGGTTCCGACCCATGATACTATAATATCCGTGTCTGCATCGTCGCTAGAGCCACTACCCGCGTCTGATGACGTTGTGATACCCTCGAGGTTCCAGTCGCTGCTGTTGTTGTCAGTGGAATCCCAACTAAAGCCGTTTTGTACCAAATCGTAGTGGAGAAGTTATTCGAGGATGTTAGTCGCTGAGAATTACTGTCGGCGATGTGTATCTGGGAGGCACTGGAATACTTTAAGACCTGATCTAAGTGTATATTGCTGGATTATACGCAGACTGTGTCAAGTTGAATAGCCCTGCGTTTATTGGCCCCTTTTGAGCTAGAGCCTTGTGAGATATCGTGACTAGACATACCACCGCAGGTAGCAAATATCTTTTTAGCTTTGCGAACATTTTTATGGACGGTTTATAATAATCCGGATGTCTTTCGAAAACTACTATATTATCATTCTGATGCTTTCTACAGCAAAGAAAAGCGAAAGAGAGATGTTTTAGAAATGAGTCGCGAGCTCCCCTCAAGGAGTAGTTATATTTTCAGCAAAATTCATTATAATAGATCCTTCTCTTCAGGCAGTCTTTCTGTCCAAGGAACACCCCAGTCAATGAAACCCCAACAGTCATAATTCTAGTCCTGAGGCCCCACGGGCCTGCCACTCGAGTTCCTTCGCACTGAAAGGATTCATTCTGCGAGGTATTATTATTAATGCTGTAAACATGAAACTTTTCATTTAATCCGCCTGCCAATTACCGTAATAAAATGCCGACCAACAAGCTTGCACAAGGGCAGCGCTGAACTTGGCGAAGCCCCGAATCCTTGCCGATAAGAAATTTGTTCTCGGCGTCGCGAAATTCAGGTATGACAGGTCGACGATCGTGCGGAATAACGAGAATATATACAGATATTCTCCGTAAACCAATCATAATCGTTATAAAACCTTGCCACTATTTCTCTGCTCCAAATAATACCAAATAATAAATGGTTGAGTTGCCGATCCTTCAAGGAAGGTTTATACAACACATTTATACAATACATAAATATAGCGCAGGGATTCAGATGATACGGTATTACTTGTTGGAATGGTGTAGATTTTTAGGTCGAAGATTACTATTCATATTGACGACATGGCCTTGTAGTGCTCTGTAAATCCCTCTGTACTCCACAATATATCGCTTACTTCCGTCATTCCTAGCTCCCTACTAGTAAGCGAGAGTATAATCCTTCATAAATGGAAATTGAGGCTGTCGGATATCTAATATATAGCTCTAAATTACTAAACGCCTGCAAGATGCTGGTCTCTGCGCGAACATTCGATTAAAGGTTCATCAGGTTTATACGTCTTTCTTCCCGCAGGCTTTCGGAGTATTAAGTATACTGAACCTACCTTTTTGGTGTCTAGATCACTTTTGGATCTTATATATTCGTATGGGATAGACGGGATTCTCTGAAATGTCCCTACGCTTGAACTTCTCCCTTGTTTCCCTTAGGTAAAAGTCTCCTATTTAAGTGACGTGGAGGCCCCTATGATGATATGTTACACAAGACTCAATAGGAGTGTTGCACAACTGGAGCCTCGCGCGGTATGAATGAGTCACTCTAACCAACGATAATATCTTTTATATCATCTAACACGGGCGCGGTTGTATATAGTTATTTCCAGATTACACAGTGTTCTCTAAATCACTACTTTGAGGGATTTAGGACTCGGAAGATTGCCACTACGTGCTCGAAGATTTGGACTGTAGACAGGATCCAATTCCAGATAATAATATTCATATATTCCCGAATTTTAGACTTTCATTGGAAGAACCCGGGCTATGAAGCAATTTCTGGAGTGTTTCTACCAAATCTAATCTGGGTCCTATATTCAATCCTATTTTACGATATGGAAATATCAACAGATATGCTTGTAAGGAAGGGTAACTTAAATAACGGTACTAGCAGTATTAGCTAACATATTCCAAGTATTATTTTGCTCAAGTATCAATTATAATACCCGCGTTTCTTGAATATTGTAGTATTGCATCGGGATATCCAAAGCCTTATACATGTAGCTCGAACTCTGCGTTATGTATCCAGTATTTCCTTCCTGTGGGTTCTTACACCAGTAATTACCGCATTCTTTGCCTGCAGATGAACTATACTATATAAGCAGTTATTCTGAACATAGTATTGAGTTCTATGCCTTGATCTTTAATGTAGAGTAAAGTTATTGTCTGAATGCTACTTACGCATAGGTATAATAAAAGGATATATCTTAAAGATACAACCAAGGTAGTTAGTTGTAAGCAGAGTTGAGATGGAACAAGAACCTCTCAGACCCTCTCCTATGAGGTTGAATATATTGCTGGTTTTCAGATAAGTTTTATTGAAGAGATTTCAAGTGCACCATCACCAAACAATCATGTACCGAGAGATATAGATTTATGTGCGGAGTTATCGCTTACAGTTTGGTTTTGAATAGGTAGGAGAGATCACAGCTCTATATTTCCTGAATTTCATCTCTTAGGTACCCAACTATTGCGACGGAGCCGTGGGTCCACTTCTGAGGATATCTTGAAATTTAGCAAAAAATCAGCAACATATGATAGCTTCGTCGCGCCTGCAATACGGCCGTCCCGCAATGACATACTCAAAGTATAATATTCTTCAAGTCTTAAGTCTCCATTCCAGTGCATTACAAGATCATTAGTCACTTTGGTAGCGAAACACGCTCAACATCTCACGGATCCACCATACTCTTCGTGATCAGATCAGGCAAAGACCCCTCAGGTCTGGGCCTTGACCTTGGTCTCGTATATCGGGCCGAGATAACGATGCAAACCCTCGGATGTAAAGAGCGGGGTGCTTGGTGGAAATTAAGCTGGACTCTGGAGGACTGACTTTTCTGGCAAGCGGAATGTTCCGGCCAATTATAACTTCCGCTGAAGTGGGGCGATGATGTATTCAGCTCTCCCTGGTGGCGTCGTCGAAACTTGCCAATTGGTGGGCAGGATGCGAGTGTACAAGCGAAAGTAGAGGGGACAAGATTGAATTTTTGGGGGTTGGGATTCACAAGAACTCAAGGAGAATAAAACGGGTTCTTTGTGCCTAAATCGTGCAGACAATATGCTGTTGGCTGCTTTGGAAAATGTTGGAAGTTAGTATTCTAACGTTCTCTTTGCCGTTTATATCGCAACCCTATATCCTAAAAGACGAAGAAGTCATGCTTTTGAAAATGCCCCTGTGTCATATTTGGAATCGCTGAAGGGAAAGGGTTTATTGATGTGTGGGTAACAGGGAAAGGCAGCCATGGCTTCGACTTATGGGGCTATCGTAAGTCATCCTTGTTCAAACATCCTTTTGCGCATCTTCAATGATAAATTCCGTTTCCCCGCTCTCAATATTTCCTTTCGCGCTGTATCTATACTGAATCACATCGTGATTTCGAACTTACATGATAGGTCTCACAATGGATATTCTACGCCATCGCCGTCGTCTTCGTCCTCCTTCGGATGTATGTCCGGATATTTCTCCAGGGCTCATCTCCCTCAGCGACGGCTTCGTGATCCTCGCTGCTCCTGATGGCGTACGGACGTTCCGGCAATACGATAGCCCTCGCGTGGGATATCCCTGAAGTTCCTCCTCCATTTCCCCGAATGGTATTCTGAAAGTCAACTCGACCGGTAACGGCCCGGCTCCGTCTGTTCAAACTCACCCTATACCGCACAATCTGCTGCATAAGGCGACCGTCTCGTACGAGCTGTTGTATATCGGCACGGTTATATTCTACAGCGCGATGTGGTGCGTCAAGATCGCCTTCATAATTTTCTATTACAAGCTATTTCCGGACGACGTGAAATGGCTGCGATTCTCCCTGCACATAACGGCGATATACGTTGCGGTCGCGTATATCCTGACGATGTTTTTGAACCTATTCGAGTGCGATCCTGTATCGAGAAACTGGTAAGTACTTTTTAGCCATTTCTTTGACTGAAAAAAAGCAAATAAGGTAGAAGACGGCCAGACGCTTTTGTTGGGTGGTGTATTTGTTGTCTAACATTTCCTGTATCACCACAGGGACGTCGCTCGGCCCGACAACGTCTGTCTTTCGTACAATCTCCCCCTTTCATACTGGATGAGCGCCGCTCTTCACCTCTCCACCGAGGTCTGCCGTACGTTATACCCCCGGTGCTTATATGACAAAGAGGTATTAATCCCACTTGTCGCTACCATCCAGTCTTCCTTCTCCCTTCTTTGTTCTCCGCGAACTCAACCTCTCCAGGGGAACAAAAACGTCTGTCACCATCATGTTCACAATAGGTGCTCTGATCATCGCCATCGGCGCCGCGCGCGTGATAATCTTCGCCGTCGGCTCCGACACCCCTCCATCCTTATCTGGCGCGGCGTCGAGCAGTCACTTGCACTGCTCGTTGTGTGTTTGCCGTACATGAAATGGTTGTATGTCGCATTAGTGTTACACGGGCACACGAGGGGGGAGGAAATAGACCGCATGCAGATGATATCTGAAGAAGACTTGCATGAGGGTGCGGAAGCGTTCACATTACGCGTGCGCCGTTCCGGCGGGATCGGGAAGACAGCTTCGGGTCGTGGGGTGATTGGCAGAATCAGAATCAGAATCGAGATCCTGAGGTTACGAATGGGCAGGGGATGCACGTAGATAGTGCGAGTAGTAGTAGGAGAGATTCAGCGGCGCACCCGAGGAACCGGATGAGCCGGCTGAGTCGTCTGAGCGTGTCTTTGGCAAGAAGGCTGACGGGTAACTCGACAACGGATGATCTGGAGAGGAGCTTCACGCACGATACGCTGGGCACGCAAGTCCGACTAACCCTTCTGGTCAGGCGGTATATCGGGAGCCGCGAGGAAAAGCTCTGAGGCTTTAGTGCCGAGCCCTTACAGGGGAAGTAAAGGCGCTGGGGACTCGTCTGGCGCCGGCGTTAGGGGAAGTAGCACGCTCGCGCCGGGCGGTTGGGGTAGTAACGTGAGCAGGGGATCGAGTTCGCATACTCCCGAAGATGGGATTAAGGAGGAGCGAGCGGAAGCTGTTGCGGAGAAGACCGGTACGCCTGTGCCGTTAGATATCTCGGTGAAACAGGACGAGATACAGGGTGAAAAAATAGATGCCGATGGAAGGCGCTGCACTCTTCAGAAACGAATGTGACGGAGCGGAGCGAAAACACGGGGGAAACGGATGAAATTACGGCGCGGCATGAAGAGGAGAGGCGACCTACGGATACCACAAGCGAGCCTTCGCTGGCGAGGCACTGGCGATAGAGCGGATACCTACGAGAGAAGTAGTAGGGGAAGAGGTGATAGATAAGATTATGATATCGAGAAGGATAGTTTTGCATGTAGAGTAATTTTATTGTTCTGGGTTTAAGGTGTTTTCTTGCGGGAATGTATCTGTAATTTCTGATCAAGCTGCAAAAGGTTTAAGCGTCTGAAGCGGGTTTATTTTATTTTATTCCATTTTGTTATTTCAACTTCCAACCATCTACAAGCTTTTCAGGGTATCGCTTCAGGTGCAAGTTCCCCAGTTAACAAAGGATGCCAGTGCTAATTAGATGTAAACGGGCCATGTCCGCGGCACCAGTAAGCCCTGAGTATCAGTGCTATTTGGAATAGAGAATCTTCACCTGGTTTCCCATGCTGCCCATTCTTCGCAGTTCAATGTATCTGGGGTAAACCTTATGTTTTCTTTCTGGTAGTGCTATCGTAGGACGCGGCATGAAAATGATGCAAATCGCGATCTATATTGGCATCGACTTGGTTCACTCTTCTACATCCTTTATTCTATTCTATACTATGAAAATACAGCCTATAAAATACGCTGTATAGGATATTAATTCATAGATACAGCGTTCTATACAAGAGAATTCTGTATCGCGGTGGTGATGAGTCTGGACGGTAGTCCCGTGGACATGTGGAAACAAGAACCTTATATACATTTCTGTAGAAATGAAGCCTAAATTCTTTACAGAAAGCGGTGGAAGGATAGGAATAAAAGAACAAAGAAAAGCAAAATTTAACTCTCATTCAGCAGCTAATCTAGTTGAGATCTAAGCCAGCCCCTTATCGTTGTTTTCCAATTATGTTCCAAAAACAAAAATTTCAATATTATTGTAGGTTTTCGAAATTCCCTTCGTCTGCTTAGCAATATTGCAATGTCGTGCGAGAAAATTACAGGAAGAAATCCAAAATATCGATCTTCGAAATGAATTCATCAGGATCAGTTAAGCAAAAACGCGCATGTCTCGATAGCGAATATTGCGAATGCTCAGGAACATTCGAGACGCATGTACCCGGCTTCCTCGTGGCTTTCAGGAGCTTATCCCCTTCCCTGGTATTCGACCCGACGTTGGCGGCGCCATGGCTAGGCAGCCCTTCTTTCCCAAGACACGGCCGGGCATCCTTGCATAGAACAAAAGCAAAGGTCGCCGAAATCGCGATGACCACGTTTTTTTCGGCGCTAGCAAGGGGCATTGTTTCATGTTAGCGACGAAGGATCAATTCAAGGCTTGGTTGTGAAGAACAGGTTAAATGGGCCTTGTTATCTCGTCCGGCAAAGTGAGGATAGGGGTATCAATAATCATGCAAGCTTTTTCTAAATCGTGAACCTTGATTCGATTACTGCTATGGAGTATAGATGCATAAGCAAAGCACTAACTAATAAGAACGAACTTTCCATAAACCTTGAAACAACACAGCCCAAGAGAAAACGCCCCAAGAAAAAACGCTATGTACTAATACCTAAGAGCAAGAAACCTAAAAAACAATGCGGTACGAAAAAAATTTTTTTTATTTGGAATAAAAGCACAACAGAGCGAATAGACGGGTTATACAACTCGCCCCACTTGCGTGCCAGGTATTGACATCAAGACTCTTTGTCGGTGTTTTTGTCGGTGTTCCGTCTTGAATAATCCTTAGCAAGATCCTTTCCATCCGGGCTCTCGCACTTCCCCGATCGTAGACGTCGTAGTACTCAGGGGTACTTCCACCGCTGAAGCCGCTTAGACTGTGAACCGTACTAGTATTCCTACTATCCTGACTCCTGTAACTGCTGTAGCCATTTTGACTACCGCTGGTGCTACTAGCCGTGGGCTTCAGGTGCATGTGTCTCTGCTGCATCTCCGCCCGTCCCATCTGCCTGAAGCTTTCGTCGTCGAAGTCGCCTCCGTTGTTATTATGATTTGTCGTAGATCGTCAATGTTTGGTAGATGTTCTGAAAATTCTGTATCGGCTGCGTATGGATCTACTAGCCTTAACCTCGAGAATGCACGCCGCATAGTCGGTATCGACGCGATGACGAGGTACAAGTTCGCCTGCACAATGGTCAATATCCATACACCCATCTGCCTGTACAGGCTCACGATCTGAATGTCACCCCTCGAACCGGCGTGTATGTGCAGCGCCATACTACGTGTATTCGCATAACTCCAAGTAAAAAACACAATGTCCCCAAGCAGTACAACGTCAAAAGCCCATTACGCTGGTATCGCTCTTGTAGTTCATCCGCGTATTTTTTCAGAAGCCAGAACGGCAACAATAGCACTGCAAGGTCGCAAAGGGCATTGAAGCCGAAACTCCACCAGAAGATTTCGCGGGGCCGAGGCAGTAGGCCGTATCATTGTTGATCCAGGTGTTCGGGTAGCGCATGAGTTTCGGTGGCGAGCAGGGGAATAAAGTGCCGTAGGTGAATAGTGCTCCAACAATTACTGTAAGTATGCCAACAATGTTTGACGGCGCGGCGCTGCGTCCGGTATTTGTGTAAGGGCAAAAACTACGGTAGGAGAAGATAAGGACAGGCGGGACAGAGTGTGTTGAATCGTATAGACGGCCATTGCGGCTTCGTTTTGCTGCTCGGAAGAGAATCATTAGCTGACAATATGGAAGGGTTAATTCTAAATTATAGGGGGAGGAGGCACGCACCGCGAGGAATTTCCAATAATACGGATTTTTCTTTACTGTTCGATATTTGATCTCGTTACGCGTATGAAGGAAGCTTGTGTATGTCACTGTCAAGTGATGTAAGCATAGATTCAGAAATAAAGATAGCGAGTGTATAGGATGAGAGCAGGAAACCAGACGTACTCCATGCTATAACGACATATCCTCCAATCGAAACAGCGGTAGCCGCGAATAGGAACACTACAAAAAACAAATTGTCTTCAGTATTTTCCAGAATAAGTGCGATTCCGATTCATTTAGAATGTCGTACCATCGTCCCACCGAAGTACCCGTAAGTGTATCCATCGAAAGTACAGTCTTCCGAGCGCGAAAGCCGTCCCAAGAAGCGTGGCGAAAGCTGATATTGTGGCCAGCGGAATGATATTGACCATTTTTAAGTCGGATAACGAAATACCATTAGACTGAAAATCATATAATGATCCGGAAGTCCAGCGCTTTCATGGTTTTGTAAGACCTTACTAGGTCTGTAAAAGGTTCTAGCTGAAGTCCAGCTTATATACACTTAATATAAAAATATAGTTAATAAAGCAAAGAGGGTATAAAGATTACAGGAGATTATGGGCAGGAGACAGAATGTATAAATATAACTTGGTAAAAGCTGCCGCCAATCCAAACGTGTAAACCGTATCGCCTGCAAGGGATGTACTTGGACGGATATGGTATATTGAGTGCCCCAGTTGGATAAAAAAAGGCAGCAGAACGCCAAGGACGCCTCCTCGGATTTCTTTCATCGGGTTCCCGCAACCACTAAGGAATAAAGTTCCCCCCCCCCCCCCGGTTTAGTTTGCCAACTCGTGTTCTTAACACGAGGGTAACCTGGGCAAGATAACAACTAATAAAAACTAACAGTAGTTTGGCGCCATATACCAGTCTACGTAGGTGGAGTAGGTAAAAGTGTGATATGAGAATTTACCATCTTTCCCAAAAAAAGAATCTAGCTTATCCTACAGATCTTTTGGGAGCTACGAGCAATGGAGTCTATGATAGTTTCTTACCGGAGTTGTTAAGTGGGGGAAAGGCCTGGTGAGCATGTTTCAACGATGGAATCACATGGCTAAAATGGGATCGGCTTTAACGAAGATACTATCGCTGATCCTGCCCAATGGAGACGCCAGCGATTAGTGTAAAGGGAATCCTTTTTGTTGGCTCTCCCTTGTGCTCGAATTAACGACGATCGTGAGCGAGACTGGTGCTGGTCGATCAGGGCGGTGGAACATTTCTTTGTCGGATGAACGCTGAGCAACCTTCCAACCTTCATAGGCTGAACTCGGAGAACTCTGCATCCCAGACAGGCGGTTATCCATCTTGCGTTCCATCCACCCATCGCTTTTGCGTTAGTAGTATCACTCGAGGCACGTCGCATGAATCTTCCGAGAGTACGGATAACTAGAAGCGAAAGCTCCTTTGAGACACGAAACGCAACAGAGCCGCTATAGAAACAAAGCCCTTTTTACGACACGCGAGAGCGAATTTCGTTCATGTCAAACCTGAAAACCACCGGCGAGAGCTTTAGCATCATGTCGAAGATCCGGAAAAAACCCTTCGAGAAGGGAAACAACAGCTGTCTAGAATAATCGGAGATGAATAAGCGTATAGACCAGAGCAGGTAAAACTGCGAAGGTAGGCAACGATGGCTTTTCAGCAGATGAGGCAAAAAAGGCCGAGGGTTTGCAGGGGGATTATTTTGCCTCATCGGTACCCTTAAAGCCGCCCTGGAAATGTTATTGAGGCCACACATTAAAAATTTAAACCTTGTGAGGTTTCTGAGGCTGGATTTGAAGAAAGAATTCTCGCAAATTTCCTCAACCTAGTACCTGGGTAGTTCCTGATCCATTGTACTCCCTTAACCGTGGCTTTGGAGTAAGGGGCACTACGGTGTCGAACCAGGTTCAGGGATTTTGGGGCAGTTCTAGAACTTACGCGATAACAAAACAAACGGGGGGAAGAAAGTGGGTTCCGCGAAAGCGTTGAGCCTCACCGAGATTGCCAAGCGTAATAGCTAAATGTGAGTTTTTCATTAGCGCAAATTTTCTTTGGGTTTGCTTTCTTTTTTTTTGCTCATTAGCGCCTCTGATTCTTCGTATTCGAAAAGCATTAGTCTGAATTCGTGAAGGCGATGGGGTCGAAGAGATTACCGGTTTATACCAGTAACGTGTTGATCGTCATTTGGAGTGCCCAACCGAGATACCGAGAGGTCGGCGAATGGCGCTGTCTTCGGTGAGTGGTAGCATGCAGGCGTTGAATATTTTCGAGTTATAAAGAATCGAAAACCTGGAGTTTCTAACTAAAACCTCTCTAAACAATCCTTGGGGAACGTGCGCGTCGTTGAACTTCGCAAAAGCTTTCCTTGGCGTCTTGCTCATCTGGTATAACCCTGAGTATTCACCATCGTTGCGTTATCTTAGTGATACGCAAATTTAACAAAGTTTTGAGATATCATTCATGAGGTCGGATGCTATGCATATTTTGTATTTCATGAAACATTCTCATTTTTCCGGTTGCTCCCTGGCTTCTAACGCTTATGTTCTGCTAAAATGCGTTATTGAAATTCAATTATTGTGCCCTCCCCCACCTCTATTTTCGGGTGAAGGTAGATCAGTGGAAAATCGATAGGACATCCATTGAACACAATGCGAAGGGCGTGGGCGGGAGATCTGCGTACACTAGAATAGTTGCTGTCTTAATCCGTGTCTTAAATGTTACTTGGTGGGTACGGAGCTAGCAGTATCTGTTCAATAAAGGTATCGTATCCTTCTCGAAGGGAGATTACCAACGCTTATAATTGCGAACAAATATTGGAATGATGAAGTCAATCCCACTGAGTTGTTCATTCGTTTTCATCATGACGCCACATTTAGGGGGGGCGAGCCGGCGTAGGACTCTTCGAGTCGGAGGTTTAGAATGAGATGTAAAGCGGCGACCTTTGAAAAAGGTGTCGTGATATTCTTAGGGAACAACAACAACCCTTGCTGAAAAGATGGGTTGCCACGCAAAATTAAACCAAAAGGGTTCATTGCATCGTAATTTTATCCCACAAAACCGTAGGATCGTAATCATTTCGAGGAAGGTGCTCAAATAGCTACTTAAGTGTAATATAACGCGAAACATCATTCGGAAAGCTATTGAGAACTTGCATAAGCAAACGGTAGGGTATGGGAAGCTGGCATTCACGTTTGAGGGGGCGCTGAACGTGTACTGAAATTGGAATAATTATCCTTGCTCTATATTCTACAGACTATTTTGATTTCCAGAGCTGTATTCATTCGAGTCCACACCGCTGCCTCGACGTGGATATACGTTTGATTGGAAAATGTAAAATCTTGCGAGTCAAAATATAATGAAAATTAAAAGGCGCTATAGCGTGACACGGCTAAGAAAACCTTTTTAACAACTCATTAAAGCGTCAGGCATTAAATGGGTTTAAGAATGAGTATACGGGATTGTCAAGAATTGATGTATCTTTTTCTGACATCCAAAGCTCGTAGTGGTGGTTTATAACAGAATTATTTCAAAACTATTCATTGAACATGTGTGGATAATTTCGTTTTTAATGCTTTAATGTTTTTTGCTACTATTAACATGTTGAGAATTATACATACTTCTCTAATGCCTCGTCATAGTATACTGCGGTATAGTAAAGATATTTGAGAAATATTTGAACAGTGTTCTCACTCTGAACACTGACCTTGAACGATTTGAGCCTAATATAAGTGGCGTAAATAGAGGTGTTTTGAGAAACTCCGAGGAAACGAGGCCACGGTAAATTGAGTTAGGGAATGTATTTGGCTGCGGGCGGCTAACCTGCTAGAGGTTGTATTACTGGATGATATTCTGGGCTCGCTAGAAATCCGGATGGAAAATTTTAGCTTTCAACTTCTGGCCAGCAAGGAAATGTAACAAAATGTCTTCCCGTTTTTTAAAGAGGTTTCTTACTATTTATTTATTAAGTATTTTGCTACATCGTACTAAAGAAGCAAGCGCCCTTACTTCAGGCGAACCTCATATTGATGCTGGGCTATTTGCCAGAGGCTTCTCCTATGATTTCGGTGAAGACCCCAATATTGAGCAGAAAAAGATACCGTATAGAAGTCAAGTATAGTTTGTTCAGCACTTATTTCCTGAGGACGGACCAATCTTTGATTGGGCGCGAAGCTTATCCGATATATTCGGGATCTTCCTCATGTTTTCAACAACTATGGAAACAGATGGAAACGTTTGAAGCAGTGAATGCAACGCGATAGAATATTTGTCTTGAGTGAGAAAGCTTCAAAATTGCCACACTTAGAAATTACTATCAATTGAGAAGTGATTGAAGTTATTTCACGGCCTTGTAAATACATGCGTGTTATCAACCGGAGTGAATGAGCCTGCGATCACCTTGACACTCTCCCAAAAGGATTATATTTTGGTATGGAAGTAGTTATAGCAGGCTGGAGAGTTATTGATATTGCAGAGAAAAGAGATAACAGGGTAGGGGGAATAATTCTGCTCAAATATCCCGCAACAATGATAAGAGCAATCGCTACTCTTTTCTACTAAACTAGCTGAGTATATGCTGAAAATTAAAAAGATTCAACTGACGTCCAGATAAAATGTACTACTATATGTGGCTGTACAAGATTCAAGCCGGATATTTTGGGACTTTGGATTGAGATAGACTAGCGTAGAGAACCATGTCCTATTTACGGCAACGGATATAATACCAAAATGACAAATAACAAAAGCTTCCGCCATTTGATTCCTCGTTTAAAAACGGTATCTAGGGAATGTAGCGTTACACTAAACGTTTGTTTAGTTTTGAATGAGATATTGCTGGGTTTGTAGTTCCACACAGCCACGTTCTCGTTCCGGAAATGTATAATCGTTTATCATTGCCTGGAAAAGGAAGCATATGAAAGAAAAGGCCTTCTAATTATGATCATTCTCGTTTATTCAGTTAAAGGACACTTCTCAGAAAGCATAGTTTAACCTGATTGTGGAAGACACGATAAGAAAGGCTGAGATGAAGGATTGAGATTCACATTGCAAGAGCAGCCTAACTGAAGGGCATCTACTACTCGGAGGAGTTTTAAAATTAGAAGTAGCGTGGCGGCATCTTTTTGTGAAAGTGGACTTTCATAAGAGCTACGTCCGAAGTTGCCCGTATTTCCTTTATACGGCTTTACCAAATCGGCGTTGTATATAATTCCCAAGATCAGCCCTACGTTGATGCTTTGGAATATGAAACTCGAATACTTTCCATCAAGACGTAATCCTGAAAATAAAAGACGCAGTCAAACTCGTAAAAACTTGATACCCTGAAAATCTCATTTCAAAATACCTAAGGCGGCTTATATTCAGAGCATATTATCAACCTCTCGGAAGCGTTTCGAAACCGTTGATAAAGATAAAATTACAGAAGAAAACGTACTCGTTGGGCTAATAATTTGCCATATATTTCTTCTACATCTTACCATTCATTATCGGTCCAAAGGTAAGCACCCTGCGCAGAGACCCATGATATACTTAGAATCAATTTTTCAAGTTGCAACAGCTAACAGCTTGGATAGGTTTCACCCTAAGAAAAACAATTTACAAGGCGTTGGAAAGCTCACTTGCATTGGGCAGGGGAATGGGTGCTAAGCTAAATATAATCATCAGACGGCGTCTAGCAGGTTATATATAGAGAGAAAAAAGTGCTTCTTTAGAACATTATAATGCTGTTAAGAACCCTTACATGCTCTTACCGTGATAGCACCAGGCATCACATCGTTTAACGAGTTTTTTTGGGAAAGAGAACTTCAGCCGTCTCCGAAGTGCCGCAAAAGCGGGCCTGACGAGGTCATAGAAGGATTCAAGGGTTTCAATCCAGGAAAATGTTACGGCAGCATCAGTGCACTGCACTTAAGTCATAAAGAGGAGATCTGGGCAAGCACCGGTTGTAAAGGTCGAAGTAGAAGCAGCAACGCAGGACAGCTCCAAAGATACATAACAATAAAGCCCACGCCCAATCTAGATCGGCTTGGGTGTGCTGGTGGAAACCAAAAAGAAGACAGTCAAAGTGGTATCAGGGGGCACCACCAAAGCGAAAGCTCTAAACAATCTGTTTGGGACGATAAGCCACCATCTTACTCCGTCCTGAGCCATCGATGGAAATAAAGATTAGGGAGCGTTCCTTTAGTGGTTTCGTGTAAAATACTAACGTAAATATTTTTTTTTGTACTTCTTTTACGCGCACACATCTTCCACGGTGCTAAAATCTGCAAGTAGTCTTTTTAAAAATAAAAAGGAATGTGCAAAGAAATTCAACGAACGTGCCTCTTCGGCAGCTGCCTAAGGCGTTGGAACCCATTTCAAGGGCAACCAAGGCTCTCAAGACGCTCTGTTACCACTTATGAGATATTTGAGAGGGTGTTTCGTCCATTCCCCGAACCAAAGGTGATGGCACCGTTGTTCTGTGGCATCAGAACAAGACAATACTGCCCCGACAGTTTCACCACAATCCTGGATACTCCAAAGGTTTAGTGAGGTATTTTCGACCGCTCGAAGCAACAATAATGAGAAACTTGCATTAGACTTATTCACACAACCCGCGCGTCGGCAGGGTTTTCGGATAAGAATGCCTTCGACTTGGTTGACGCTCAATACTCTCCTGCGCGGAGATTATCGCCCCCCCCCCCCCCCCCAAAAAAAAAAAAAAAAAAAAAAAAAAAAAACTTCCTGCTTGGTAGGATTTCTATTGCCGCGACCAAGGCGTTTGTTTCGGATGGATGAATAAAGTAGCGAAAGGAACGCAAATAAAAGGCGGCTCCCTTCTCCTAGAACTTGTCTTTGAGACATAAACTCATGGACTATAACAGAACCTGTTTTCTCTTGAATATTTAGTTTCTTCCACTATTGGAATTTGGAGAGAATGACGGATTTGGCAACGAAGCAATGGTATACAATGAACTGAACACGGCTGCATGGGTCAAGTTGACAGTTTACAAGTTCGTGAGATACCACGACAGAATACGGAGGCATTACGAACACGTTCTTGATAACCCTTCCCAGTAGATCCGGAAGAACATTATGACGCACAATGCCGTATCATCGTCAACATCAATGACCTTACCGAAAATCGCCCGACTTTGAAAAGGCTCTCTTGCTAGTAGAGGAGAGCGCTGTTACGGCTGTATATATACAGATCCTAATGCTATGTCGAGGTCTCAGATGCTGTGAGGAATTTTTTTTTCTTCCCTTCATTTTCAGTTTGTTAGAATTTAACTCATTTTTCATAATTTAAGAAGTCAAATATGAACAATCTGCAGCTGACTAAATTAAAAAGCTTCATTAAGTCTGCAAAAGCTCGCCGGTGTGACCGATGCAGAACTTGTGGCGCTACATCACAGAATCGTAAAGCATTGCCCCGTGGAGACCCAGTGGAATTCGATGCTACTGTGGACCTTGGGGAGGATGTCGTCGGGATGGGTATGTTATGTACACAGACGAAGAGATACTTCAAAAGTTTCTTGTTAGAGCAAAGGAGCGGCAGCTTGCCGCCAATGACATGATGCGTTTTATTCGCCAGAACCCACGAACACCTCCGCCGCCATACGAGGCTTCGCCCCCAGCCTACCTGCCTGAAGTTCTATTTCTTTTTGAACTTATAACTCTAGTGATAACTAAGATACATTTGGGTCTGGGATCTGAAAACGGAAAGGGTAAAGAAAAAGGGAAACTAGAAATATCATACAGTAACTTGGTTGAAGCAACGTCTCTAATATTATCCCGGTTATGAGATATTTGTATCCCTAAGTGTGCCGCTGCCCTTCTGTTGACGCTTGCCCCTGTTGGTGCGATCGGGACCCGGACTTCCCCGCTGCTGCTGCTGCTGCTCCTTTCTTTTTGTTTAAACTTTGCGATCGTGTCTTCAAAAAGCGCAAGCGACTCTGAGCCTCCTTTACCGCTTTGTACACGGCCTCCATCCTTGTTCTGGTCATATTTCGCTTCTGCCAGATGGAAATCTGAACTAAGGTCCTTTCAGGAGCGGATTCAAGATCATTCAGCTCAATGGAGCCGTCGCCGCTGTTTCCTTCTTGATCATGGTTGTATCTAAGGCTCTAGTTTCGCGTAAAGAAGAAATTGCTGGTGCAGATCTATGATATATCTAATAATGTAGAATAGGATCGAACTTATAGATTTGATACAGAACTAACTATTCTAACTAAGGGAATACATGATACTATATATAATAAACGTATAAACTAACGATACTATAATCTTATATAATATATATAATCTACCTTAACGGCTCGTAGAGCCTTATCGTCGTAATCTTCTTAATATCTTTAGATAAGAACTTAATATTTCTAGCTAAAGTTCCTTCCTTCTTAGCTATATAAGTATTACCTCGATGCCTGTAGATTTGTCATGCCTCTTTGGCATGCCTAATAGCTAGCAGAAATTAGCATTTATTCTCTCAAATTTAGAACGGCGTGCGGGAAAGAGTTGCTCATTTATAACCCATGAAAGCGGCCGCCACCCGTCGCACCTCTTCTAACGCGTTCTCGACATTTTTGTTCTCCAGGCTCAGTATCGTATCCTTGAACATGGGCATTGTCCCATCCATCCCGCTTCAACTAGGTCTAAAGCCTCAGCTTTAAGCCTTTTGTGCTCGGACTCGCAAACCCTCAGCTGTGATTGCATATCCGCGACTTTACGAGCCAGTCTTTGTCTATCGGCCCCGAATGCTTTAGCTGTCTCGATGCCTCCACGATTCAACTATAACACCAAAAAACTTGTGATGGCAGAAACAATTGGTGCGGCGACCGCCGCGTGCGATATCATTTCCATATGCTGGTTATTTATCGAAGCTTCGTGCGACATGATTGGGTCCATGAGAAAGCAAGCGGTGTAAGTGTGGATTGTAGTTGGTGATAATCTTAGAAATTGAAGCGGAATAAGGCGACCGTTGATTGTACCTGGTAATTGGCCTTGGAAACTGAAGGTATAGATCTCATTTACCGCTCTTAACTGATAAGTCGATCGCTGGCTCTGGGCATGGTTAATATAAACTTTCTGAACACCATATTCTATGCTCGACGATGAGTTCAAGATTGTGTTTACAAGTGTGCGGGCGGGGTTTGCATTTTTTCCCTCGCAATACGTTGCTCAGATTTTTTCACTAGCGCATCTTTTGAAGATACTTCGAAAATTGTCGATGAATGTTCGAGGCGGAAAGACGAAGAACTAGAACAGGATGACAAAGCGGGAAGCTACAGGAGAGGCAAGAAAGAAGGACAAAGGGTGTCAGTGAGCTCACAGTGAAATTCCAGAGCGCTTTCAATAGAGAGTTAGGGACCAGAGCGTGGGCCCACCGTCACGTTTTAAAGAGCGATCAGGAAAGTCGTCTCAGCGTCAGGCTCATTACGGCTCAAAGCTATATTGACTCGGACCGAGTTATTGAATTTTTTAATTATATTTACTGAGTATCGAGCGGAAATTCCCCCTTAAAAAAAATTCAAACGTGACTAATTCGACAAGTTACCGAGCTATAATAGTAATTTCTGTATGGAAATTCCCGTCGACTCAATTCAAACAACTTTTGCATATTAGAGTTTATTATACCGTGGACGATTGAATAATCATTCGTGATTTTATTGCGTGTTTACTTGGAGTTTTGAGTTCAGGTCGGGAAATCCGCTCGGTAATCACCCGGGGGGTTTTCCGGCTTATAAGCGGTCTGCCAGGGGGGGGGGAGGCGATCTTGGCCTTCGTTTACATTGAAAATGTCTTTGATGACCATACACATATACAAACCGACTCCAGAATTGTCGTTTCGTGTTGTCGCCTTTCGGCCGCCATTATTGGTTGATATTTATAAACCGAAAACTTTTCCAAGCGCATGAACGCTTTCGCAAGGACAGTTCCTCGAATACTGGGAGAAGTACCTGCGTCTTGAACTTAGGGCTTTCTGAGCGCCAGGTCACTCGGTGAGGTAGTTGACAGTCTATGAGATAAATGCCATCATTTATATAATTATTATTATTATTCTTGCTGATACCTACCGGCCACCGCGGCTGTTGCTATAATTGTGACTGTTTCTGTGGTTGCATCTCTAACCAGTAGCTCCTGTCCATATACCGTGGAATGAGCCGTGTAAAATAATTCAGAGGTCGAGGTGGAAGTCTCTCTTTCTTCTTACGTTCGTTCCTCACTTCAGGGAAACCCGGGCAAATGGGTCCTACGGGGCCTGGTCGCGAAACTGAGAATTGTTTGAAAATTGATGAGGGTCACGGGTTGCTTGCTACATGGAATGGAAAGGCGGCGTACTGTCGCCCTTTGGTTATTCCTACCCTCTTTTTTTTGGGGGGGGGGGTGGTGCACGGAAGGAAGAAAAAAAAAAAAAAAAAAACCTAGGGAAAGAAAAAGAAATTACAGTAGGGCGTGCACAAAGACGTTTTCCTTGCTTCAAATAACACGCACCCTTTCTACGGTCCGTAAATTAAAATAAAAATAGTAACATTGATGATAAATAACATTCCTGAGGCACCACCAACCCAATATCTTCCTCACCCACCCCACGTTTTTCCACTCCTTCTCCATCTTCTCCTCAGCTTTCTTCATTAACACCTCCGCCTTGTACGAACTTCTGCGTGAACTGGTAATGGACTTGCGACGTTAGCAAAGCAGTGAAATCGATTATTTTTTGCACGTTTTAAAAGTGTAATTTGGCAAGGAGATTTACAACGTGGCGAACAGCTAGTTGTATCATAGAGTTTTTCGTCCAGAAAAGCTGAGCCTCATTTTCAATGAAGTACGAGGTACTGTCAAATAGTTCCAATAGAGCTTGCAACGGATACGCGGTTTTTGAATGTGCTTGAGCTTACCCCTCTTCGTAAGCTTTCCGAAGGGGTTCAACGGCTTAACAACCGCATGGTCGACGGCTTTGAAAACGGCTTTCCTTGCTAGGTCCTCGAGCATGCGATTGCAGAGCCTGAACTTCTTCCGCGTGGAGATTTCGCAGTTCTCCGCGATCATGCCGATGACCTCCGCAAGGAAGCTACCTGCAGTCCTTCCGAGTGAGGATTATTTCCATTCGTCGAGCCTTCAACTTTTGCTTCTTAGCAACGTTCGCTTTGGCGGTATCCTCATCCACCTTGGGTCGCGCCGCTGCGTAAGGGAACGTCAGAATAATTTTTCTTCAGCTTGAGGGACTCGGCGTTGTCGATAGGGTAGGTGAAGTCGCAGGTTGAGAGCTTTTAAAGCTCTCGCGAATATTACAAATAGAGATGAAACCGTTTGAAAAATCCTCGAAAACAGCAGTTGCTTGATTGATGGGTGGACGGGGAAAGATGATACCAGGAAAAATCGAAGAGGGCGATTGCTCGGAGTAGCAAAATGAGGAGAGAAGGTACATACTGCGGGCGGAGTACGTGTACTCGTTCATACATCCGAATCCCAAAATATATCAGGATCCGAGTCCAGCAGGTGAATAGAATAAAAAGACAGCTCCATCACCGCTTCCAAAGGGAAACAAACTTCCCGAGTGTATCCAATCTCCTCCAAGAGCATGATCTCCATAAAGCGTTAACGAGTTGACATGGCGTTACGCTAGGGGGTCCTGTAAAAAATATATTCGGGTACGGGCTTGGAGCGCTTTGCTGACGAGGCGGTAATTCTTCAGCCAGGGAAGCCCGGCAGCTTGCCGATACGTAGTAGGATTTCGATGGGAATTGCCGTGAAAATGGAATAATCTACCTGTCCACCCAGAAGGACATTAGATCCGCTCTGCCTTCTCTTGAAGAATCTCGTTCGGTATGTGCAGCTTTGAGGTAGACGTGGTGGACGTTTGCGGCTTCGGAAGGTTCGGGATCGGGGAGATGCGGAGATCCCAAGAGTCGGGTGGTGAGCAGAATAGCGGACGGATCGACCAGCGAAGATAGGTGGACAACGCGACAGGCTTCCGGGCACAGCTGGTGGACGAAGCTTTCGGTTTTTGTGCTTTGGTCCTACGTTAACCGGGGAATACGGGCTTGAATTGCACGCTTCGGACTTGTTGGTCGGCCACTCTGCGGTGTACACAACCATCTAAGCCTTGCAGGGCATTCTTGGAGGTGTTGGAGGGTGTATATTCAGATCCTCACCGACCAGAACCTCACTATCGTGCAGTCTATCAACCTTGCTGCCGCGCGAGGTGCTTTACGCTACACAAAGGAATTGGAAATTCCAATGCATGTACCGATGCGACTAGCTCGCTTCGTCTGGGACGAGTCGCTCGACGAGGACTACGACGACAAATGAACCCCGCAAGAGATTTTGGGATGAAAATAAAATCCATTGTGATCAAAAAAGCGTACGTTGTGAGTTAGTGATTTCTTCATCTATGCGGACGTCAAACTTCTAATTCCCTTCTGGATAACTCCTCTTTTATCATAACGAGCTTGAAGTGCCAACCATGGAAATTAAAACAGGTTTCGCCCCCCCTTCCATTACTTGAAGATTGCAACGTAGGACATACTCCATCGGCTCTGCGAACACTCGGTCTTCATTGACACAGTAACTCTTACGCACCACACACTCTGTGGAAGATTTGCACATCGCGTTCACTTTCAAGGGTGATTGTCTCACGCGCTCGAGGAAGCGACCCAGAGCTTCGCGGGATGTGGACTTTCGAACCCATCATCAAAATGGCCGCCGTGGATGAGTAGCACGGTTACGAACCCTCGCAGCCCGCAACCGATCTCAGGGAGGATAATGACGTCTAAACCCCTGTACATGTTCTGATTTCATCGAAGTTCCGCCCCAACTACTGCTAATAAATGCATCCTTGGTCATGGTCATAAATTCTCATCTATAGTCTATTTTTTTTTTCTTTAGTCTTTTTTGATCGCAAATACTTTCAATGTTGTTTTTCCTTTATTTTCATTGGTTATGGTATCTCATATTGCACAGTATTTCCAAATAGGTTACTATTTTCTCCTTTAAATTTTTTTTCTCAATTTGTATCTTTGTTGCTTTAAAATTCATTCCTCAGTGTAAATTTTCTGTAGCAATTCTCCACAACATTACAATAATAGCCCTAACAGCCTCTTTCTCAAGTTTCTTTCACTAAGTACGGGAAAATCTTTTCTTTCAAATTTAAACGAGAAAAAAGGAGAAAGAAAGAAAGAGGCAACAGAGAAAGAAATATTGCTCTGAAATATATTACCGGCTTTGTGAAGTCGAGGTATATATAGAGATATATACTTAAATATAAATTTTCACCAGGTTACGATATGAAGACGATCCCGATTTGGAATGATATTTCAAAATGGGCCGGATGTGCTGCGGGCTCGCTTAAACCTGAATTTGGCGAACACTCCGGGGTGGTTAGACTGCCGAGATAAATCAATAGCAGATCTACAAGTTCTTGGACAAATTTGCAACATGCACAGCTGAGTATTAGAAGTCGAGGGCAGATGATGGGATAGGCCCAGGGCGTAATGAGTTTCTTTGATAACGCGTATATATTTTACTCCAATACTTCTTTCAAGGCCAAAAATTATTCACGAATGTTTTATTTCGCTTACAAAACACCACTTCTTATCGACAACCACGAAAATTTATATAAAATTAACTATGCGGTGGGCGCTTCATGCAGTCCAACGGATGGTTTAAACCTTGATATTAGGTCTCTGCGCTTCTCTTTCCTGTTCTTTTTTTCTGTTTTTGATTATAGGTTTTCCTAGAACCATACCAGAAAAACTAGTTCGGTAGGATAAACATTCTCAACAAGCTTTTGTTCCGAATGAGCGGGAAACCGTGTTTGAGGGGCGTTAAAAATCCAAGTAACTCAACAGCATGGAGAATCAAAAACCCTTTCTCGTTACATCATTTGATGCGCTTTCCACCGCACCGCAGGTGGAATCAGAAGAACACCCGGGGAGGCTTATTAGGCCGCGCACGTGCTGAAGGCTGTCGTGTTTGAGTTTCGGATGATTACGGAACGGAAGACCCAAGTGATCCCGGAGCGCGACTTAATGGAGGAATAGAATTCATACTTCAACGGAGCAAACCCTAAAACCGACACGATCGTAGTTTGAGGAACTTTACGTCCTCGGGCTTATAATGGAAGTCTGTCGACAGAGCTAATTGAATTACAAATCAGCCGAATCTTAGAGGTAATGTGCCGTATCTATAGCATACGTAAAGTGGATATTATGGAAATTTAGTATTTCGCAACGAAACTTATCATGACTGCGTCTATGAGGAAAGCCGGGGAATATACACGGCGTGATGAAGAGTTGGTGCACTTGTTAAAGAACGTCGCAAAACTCCAAAGCATCGAGCGCTTGTTGTCCGTGCAGCGCAGCGACGAGACTTTCCTAGGTACGCCTATCTCAGGTAGCTCATAGCCGATAGTTGTAAATACGTCAATTTTTTGAAACATGAAACATCTCGAGGTTCCTTTGCGTTTTTTAGAGGCTAACATAAGCGGTCTGGAAGCGAAGGTAACAGTATTGAGGGATTAATGGATACTGATACATAAAGTTCATGACGTTAAGACATACATGTATCATTCGCTAAGAAGCCTTTAGTAACATATGTTAATGGGAGAATTTGTACTGGTATTAGCGAATGAAAAGTATGGAAATTCTCGTCCTCTTGTAGACTCTCTCTATGCAAACGTCATATACTGACGCTTAAATACAAAATATTCCTTCTTAAAGTCTTATGAGTTTCTTATCGAATACTTATAAGCTATAAGTAGAATCGCCATATATTAGGTTGATCCTGAAGCTTGCATTATACGGAGTATCGAACGGGCCAGCTATTTATTTTGCACGTACCGCACCTGTCTGGAACAGAACTCTCCCGAACCATTCGGTAACCAGATAAATGTTTATTGATTAACATCCTTGTTGAATTCTGATTGGCATCTATTGGATATTTGCTTTCTTCCAGCAACGGGATTTCCGATATATGGAAGAAATGCCTCCGAAATGTCCACTGGAGGTATGGTGTGGTAGCAATAAAAGCAAACCTCAGGCTTAAAGTATACGTTCGAGCTGGATTGAATACAAATATGTAAGAGAGCTACAGAGACTTCTGAAAGGTATTGCAAATGTTCCCAACCTATCGCCAAAGTTTCGTGATCCTTGACATTCGTTGTAATTAATATAGAAGAAGCTCCTCTTTCGAGCTGTTTCTTGTAAATCAACTTTAAAACACAGTCTCAACTCCCTTCCAGGAATCCCCTGCATTCAATATCACACTCACCATAAAAGACGCTAAATTACCTATTCAGGCTTCGAAATTCGGTTACGAATCACAAATAAGTCGATTTCACGACGTCACACGCATCACCGCATTAAAATCTGGTCTGAACTTTATTCGTCCGAGGAAGTAGTCTGCCATTGTGCGCTAAAAATCACTAATTTGAATTGAATAATAAACTGTAAATACAGAGTAAGTATTTATTTATTTCTACATCCTATATAGAGGACGAAAGTGGACAAAATGTAAAAGTATTTGTGGATCCATGCGCCCCACAATAATATATAACATAAATAAAAAAACGCTACCGGCATTACCTAGCAATGGTTTATAGCTCGATTAAAATATACGCTAGGCAATGATTCTCGATAAACAAAATTTTTTATGTCGGCGAGCTTTAAAATATAAATAACCTGACGAGTCTTGATACTATAAACTCGATTAATACGCGAAAGTGTCTAGCTCGCTATTTGAAACAATTTTCGTGTATAAGCTTTTCATAGCTTTGAAGCTCGTTGACTTATTTACGTTTTAAAGCTCGTCGATATAAAAACGATTAGCAGTTAAAATTTCCGTTTGTTGACTAATCGCTATAATTTATTATAGGAATTCTTCGTTTGTGTAATATATTAATGAATTGTCGGGACTTAACCCAACTTTTTGTTTTGTGTACTTTCGGCCGCTATATCTTATCTGAGAGACTCGGGGATTCCGCCAAACCAATATTGTGTACTGTATTGGAACAATTTTTTAGCGCCCGGTTTTGGTTTATTCAGAGCGCGGAATTCTTTGTCATATAGTATCGGCCGCGAACCTCCGCAGTAGCTAGAATTCAATCTCATTCAGCATAACTATGGTTAGAAATTAGAGTAGGGCAGCTTTCGCCTCTGAAACTGGGAGCTATATATCTATGCCATAGCCCGACATGAAATCGAGGTTGGTAAAGCATTTCCTGCTAACTTACAACTCGAGACCATCCCTTCGGAGGATTCAGAATTCCATACTATTGCCAGGACGATAGCTGGTGAAAACACAATTAATTGCACCACGAATATTTCATAACTGCTCATGCCGGCAGTGTTCCGGCATGAGGCGTAGCTTTTGATCGTTCGGCGGTGATAGTTATGAGATGAAAGATCACAGGCAATGCTTCGTTAACACCAAGCCCTCCGGCTAACACCAAAGGAGAGTTATAAAACGCCAACATCCAACAACTACAAGGCGCATGTATTGCTTGCGCTATCTTAGCTAGCTCGCTACAAAGCCACGTTCTGTTAATGGTGCAATACCCCGGTTACCGAGAAGTATAATTATTACTCCGGAAACTGAATGTGTGTGTGTGTGTGTGTGTGTTTATTTAACGTCCGCACCTCACTATGCGAGGAGGGTAATCATTAATTACATAGGCGATATACGCCGGAGTTTCCATCACCTCGTCCTTACAGGGTGAAAAGTCCGTCTAACGGCACAAAACGTTTAACAGCTGCTAGATTAATACTAATCTTTATATACACTAAATTACCTCCCAAACCGAAAACCCGAGCTAGCCAAAATTCTACGGTTATATATAAAATTATACATAAAAATAGTAATAATCTACCTCTTTAAATTAACACATATCGAAAACCGGGCATACCACCTTTATATTAGATACAGTTAACTAATCACTAAAATATAAGCTAATACTAATAGTAAACGGTTTATATATATTTCCCGCGTAAGAGAGCTTAACCCAACAAAAGCTCCTTCTAGCCTAATATAGCTAGTACTGCTAAACCTCGCTATAGCTATGCCTATAGCTAAGGCACAACCCTAATTATAGCGCAGACAATACGTATATTACTATCTCTACTTAACCTACTAGTAAGCGTGATCTTACCATTTAAGCCATACACAGGCACAGGGTATAGGTACGGGGGTAGTAGGACTCGAACCTACTCCTTGGCTGTGGCTTTGTTGGGGACCAACCAACTCCGGCTTCAAGGCGGCCAGGCAGTACCACTGGACTACCACGCCCCGTCCGGAAACTGGAGAAGGAATCTCGAAAAGAGCGAACCTAGGCGGAGCTAACGTGAGTAGCTATTGAACCTCAATCAGCTGCGGTCCATTTCGCCTAGCCTTGTAAAACGGCGGACCGCTGCCAAGATCATGCAATATTCGTACATCCTCCGGATTTCGGCGAAGCGATCATCAATGCTTGTGCTAGTATTTTTTGTAAATGTAAATGTATAACCGGAGCCGAGAGATGCTAAACTAGCGAACCCGGATATAAAACTAAGGCACCAAAGTTATCGGCAGTGGAATGTTGGGATGCAATCATGCGTACCTGTAGATAGAACTTGTGTTATAAATAAAGCGATTAATACCAGCAGTATGAGCCCTGCGAGATCTCACTCACCACCTCGATAGAATTTCGCGATCTTGGTGAGGTCCGCCGCGTACCAGCTGCCTGTCACATGAAGTCTGAACTGCCATCTGCGGGCGAAGCTATGAGTCCGGCTATAGGAATTGATTTCGAACGCATTCAGACTCTGATTTCATATCAACGCTTTATTACCTCGAGATGTCGATCGACCGTAAGCAATACAGCTAGCGACCTAAAGGAGTTGTGGCTTCATATTTACCAAGTCCTCCCTAGGAAGCTAAGTCTGACGTTTCAATATAAAAGGGCGTCGTATTGTCTCCAATTTCTACAAAACAGATCAGCAGAATAGCCTCGTCTCATACGTCAATCTCTATAGTCGAGCATCATAAGCCTTTCCATATATCGTTCCCGAAATCTTCCTCTTGTCCTCAAAACTCCTCTGCCTTCGAGCTGTTTTGGATCTCACACCGAATCGGCAAATAGTCTTATCTCTATCTCCTTCCCTTCCTTTTTCCTTTTCCTTGTTAGTCCTTCTTCGTGAAGCTCAGTTCTATACCAAACGTATACGGATTGCTCTTAATAACCCTTGTCACTTTCTCACCGCATCTATTCCCTTACCTTTATTTTCCCTTTTTATTTCACTATTTCTATCTCTTTATTGTTCCTCTTTTCCCGACTTTCATGACCTGTTCTGCCATTCCGTCAGTCCTCTTCTTAACGCTTTTTCAGTGCCGCACGGTCACCACCACATCCGCAATGTTACTCAAAGCAGCTGCCTTGCTGGCCCTTACGAGCTCGACCATAGCTCTTCCCCATCCAAGAAAGGGGGACGGGGGGACGACGAGCACGACGCGAAAGCTGTTCCTGACCACGCAAACTCCAAAGCCGCCACGACGTCATCTTCAACCGCTCAGAAGGGAGGGAAGTATGGAGCTGCGGCGGGAGCGGGTGGGGGCGCTGCCAGCGTTGCGGGCGGGGTTATCGAGATCGAGTTGGGGCAGATACCCATCGAGAATTACCTACGCAGACCCGGTCAGGCGGCAGCGGGTTCTTCCAAGAGCGCGAATAACGCTGTGGGCGGGTTGGGTACCGGTTCGAGTGCTGGAGCCGGCCCCAGTGGTACCTCTCAGCAGGGTTCGAACGTTAAGACCGCAAACGCCTCGAAGGGAAGACAAACGCATCGGGGGCTATCAAAGGGAAGGGCAAGGCAAATGCCAAGAGGTCTCCGATGATGTTTGCCTCTCGAGGGGGTAGGAGGATGATACCGGTCAGAGATTCAAGAAAAGCCACTCCCGCACCCCCCACCGCACCGTTCGATATGGAGCTCGCCGACCTTCTCATGCGGAACAGCCAGTTCTACGCGGGCCTCTGGCACGAGACGGACTTGTTCCACATGCTCGTCGACACGGGAAGTGCGAACACCTTCGTGCGCGGCGACCTGTTGCCGGCTGAATATATCAGGAGTCGAAAAGTACTGGGGCGACATCGTTATTTTGAAACTGAGCATTCGCGCCTGATGCGGGCGGTCTTTCCTTCAATTCCGTCGTCGGTCGGGTCCACTACTCGGGAAAAATGTATCAAGACACATTCAAATCGCGCGAAACTTCAACATCGATAATATGCCCGCCACCGACCATGATGATCCAGACGTGGAGCGTATCTGGTTTAGAGGGTTTCCCCTCGGTGTTGTCAACAGCATAACTGAGCCGCCGGGTAGAGACGGGTTGACATTCCTGAATCCGATGGATGGTGTTTTAGGCCTCGCGATCGACTACTGGGGCAGCACCGTGACCCCAAACAAGCAGAGGAGTTTTATAGGTTCGGCTTCGGCGGGCAATTTCAAAATTGTCGACCACTCAATTTTCACCATCGACCTATACAGACACGACGACCCACGCAATCGGAAATCGAAGCTTACCATCGGAAAGTGCGCCTGCGAAGGCGGCCGCCCACACGATCCCAGCGGATGGACACAGGTTATCCAGACGAATTCCGGATCGTATACGCTCCCTTGGAAGCAAGCGGAACCAGGAGCGCACGTTGAATCGCTCTTGGGAGCTCTCGACACTGGCGCCCCGTACTTTTTAGTCAATGACAGAGCTATGATCAGGTACTACACCAAGCTCAGGGCAGCGGGAATCAACTGGCAGACGTTCGGGCCGCTCTTCGGCAATCTCGATAAGAAACGTTGGTGGTACTGCGACGATAGTAAGAAATTACCAGACTTCGAGTTCAACTACGGCGGCAAGGAAATTAAGATTCCGGGGGAACAGATGATCCACAGCAGGGGATACGTCGACCCTGAAAAGTTCGCTCATCCCGGCATGGATGGCGACAAAGAAGTGTGCGTCGGATCGCTTCAATCCCCCGCAATGGAAAAGCCTGACGGCTACAGGGGTGTCGCCATGGGGGTCCCGTTCTTCTGGAGTTACACGGTTTGCTTTGGCCAGGGAGAAGGTGCACCGTTCTCGCAGACCACGAGGCCGCCCGCGTTACATGGTGCCCAAAACCCGAGGCCCATCCTTTCCCCAAAAGACCCCAGCCCACCTATTTTCAGGTGGGGAGCGTCCGTTCACAAGCAATTCAGAAACGGTGCGAAGAAATTCACCTCGATGGATGGCACCTGGCCCCTCCGGACCCTCGCACCCACGGGGCAATTCAACACTGGAACGCCCGTTGTCGCCCACTCCGCCACCCGAGACTCCTCCTTCGCCATTAGCAGCATCTCCTCAGGCTACACCGACTTACCTGCCACACCACCGAGCCGGCCTCCGGGTCGCCCCAGCCGGCCTCAGAGTCGCCCACGTCGGAGGAGTCGGTGGAAGGTGAGATCACTGGTAATAATCCTTGGCAATATGCCACATACTATCACCGGCGACCTGGGTCCGTGTCGCACTCGCCGGAGCCGGATCCTAAGGCGATCGAAGGGCCTCCGACATCGCCACCTTCAGATGACAACAGCGGGTGGCAATTAGTTACAACCAAGAAGCGGCCTCATCCAGGTGGCAAGGAGGGGAACGAACCGAAGAGACCAAATTACGGGGGAAGGCAGCCGCCGCCGCCGGTGCCGGGGGCGTTTATGCTTAGCTTAACACTCTAGGCTGCAAGGTGAATTGTCCATCTAACCTCAGAAATTCTCATGTTAGAGTAGTGGAGATAGTGCTTAGAGTAACTCAGCTCACTTCTCGTCATCCTTTTCACTCTTTTTTTTGGTTCTTCGATTCTATTTTTCCTTCTGTTTTTATGTACTCCCCACAGTCCAGATTGTCAAGTCTTTACGTGTTCTGCTGTTCATCGCCTCTGCCCGTGTTAACGATTCCATAGGGCGCCTTTCTTTATCTGTCCTTCCGCTGCCGCGATCATTTTTTCATGTAATTAGCCTTCTGATGATCTTTCCAACATCAAAAATATCGTGAAATCTGAGCCTATGGCGAGCGTTCCCCACCACGTATTGGTGAGATTCATTCAGTTCAAACCTCCCAACTTTGCTTTTTAAGATACAGTGGGCTACGTAAGCGGCACGCGGCGGGTGATACGACCCTAATTGAAGATACTGCAAAAATATGCAAATTGCTAATGGTGATTAATCAAAATGTGTACGTAAGAATATCTGGATAAAAGTATGAGTATCCCCAAAGCACTATTTTCAGGTGGCGACAGAGTTAGTTGCTCTTGCATATTGTGTCAACTTTCGATGCGGCGTCTTATACGAAATATTGCACCAACATTTTCTTTGTATCTTTCTAAAGCTGTCGCTACTACGGTATAGGAATAATTTATACTCGCTTGTCCACAAAGTGGAGGTATGCGCATTCATCCTCGAATATTTTCGGGCGAATACCTTTTAATTTAGTTAAGAAAGTATCGTGGTCCTATATCTTAATTCTTTATTTCATTATTATTAATGATTACTTTTATTTCTCAATTAATTCTAGAGATAGTTTTATCCCTCTTTATTTACATCATGCTTTGTGATATATGTGAAGAATACATCCCTGGTCCTGTGCTATTATTCATCCGATATTTTCTTGAAGCTTTATCCAAATATGCTATGAAATCTCTGGTACCCCGTCTTCGCTTATAGATCTAGATTTTTGATATTTTGGTGCCAAGGCAGCAGGCGATAAAACATACTGAAAAAAATTTTTTTTTTTTTTTTCTGTGGTTCTCTTTCATCCATGGCGTGAGTTCTACGAGCTCTACCGAATTCCTTAATCGCCCACGTCCAGGGTCATACGACCCCGTGGGTCGAAGTTCTACTCTAAAAAAGCATCAGTCTAGACCTTCACGAATTGGAAATATTATGGTTAGATGCTTTTTACGGTAGGTACGTCCAATTTTTTGTATCATGCATCCAATAAACTAAAATTGACGCGTCCATCAATCTCGCCGAGATTTCTGAGGAGCTCACGATCTCTTCGTAAAGAGTGATAAAGTCTCAATATAGTTCGATGCAATTCTATTCTAGGTAAGGCTTGTTCGTACTGACTGCTTTCTATATTGACAATATTCTCGGGCCGAACGATATGAACCAGTCTGATATCGAGCTATCGGCCGATGAGCGAGTATTATAAATAGGAATACCGGGATTCGGCAAAGCCATAAAACTACCGAAGTTTCGCTATAATAACTCGATGCACGATCTCCTACTTGGGTATATCGTCGCCTATTTCAGCGAAGCTTTTTTCGTTATTTTAGCTGTATGGTCATACAAGAGAAAAGGTTCCTTAAAAAATTCCTTTCCGGAGGACCCCGCTGGATGATACAACCCCGCTATCTAACCGGATTTAGTTACTCCTTCGAGGATCGCACGAAAATTTCTAGCAGGAAAAAATCCCGATATTCTTCGTACTGGGGGTCTCGAAGCCCTCTCGGGATGTCGCGTGGGTCCTGGCGGGGTATAAATACAGGGCTGTAAGCTATATCGTAACCGGCTATTCCGGAGTAAGTTTTTTGCAGTTGAAATTAAATCAATAGGTTCGTTATGAATCAGACGAGAAGAACCAAAATCTTATATGCGGTTAATACCCGACACTATAACAAAAAATCTAATAAAACATGTCGACATCAAGAGAACCAATATACGATATTACCGGCCAGCCGCTCTCCCACGGCGACCACGTTCGGATCAAGTTCAAGAAACTCTCTATCAGCCTCTCCGGCGATGACCTGCCGATTCCTCCGGTCGGCCTACATCCTCGTTCCACTATTTAAGCCATTCGAGCGCTACAGCAGAGGGAACGACAGCCCCATTATCCCCGCCGATGCGGGTAGCTCACCCACCAAAAAGTCGTTTTCAAGCTGGAGCACGTAACGGAAGAGGCTCACGCTACCCACACACGATACGGCTGCGGGTTCCGTCGCTCAACTCCGTCGTCTCGAGTACCGGGATTAGTCCAGGCGGCTGTAAGTCTCTTGCGACCGTTATCTCCACTAATTGTAAAATTAGAACCAATTGCGTAACTAATATCAGGCCTGTTCTTCTAGGACCTTAAAAGCTATGACAGACCCGGAGTAAGTGCGGAAGAATACATTATCGAAGGCGGAAAAGACGACGACGGTCACTACGGTACTACATCTCAGACTCGAAACTCAGGTGGCATGAGGAGATGAAGCTTTCCCAACCTGGTCCGTATCGGAAGGAACAGGATCGAGTCAGCGACGAGTACAGCGAGCGTAATAACGTCAAGCCGATGTTTTGTTACTTCGAGAAGCAATAACATCTGAAACCGACATCGGAGAGAATTTTGGCCTTCTGGGTTCTCGAAGCCCCGCAATTGCGGAACGCGGGAAAATAAACAAAAAAAAGCGAAACAAGACGGAAAAAGCTGTAGTTTAGAATAAATTTGATTACAAAATTTAGTAGTATTACCTATTATTGGTTATTAAATAGCGCTCCTGTTTGAATTGTTGATATACGGTGGATGATTTGATCTTTATAATGATATACTTAATTCGTGCGCCCTTTCGCGAGTCGCGATGAGATTCTCTAGAGAACATGCATCTCAACGCCAAGCGAGGACGACTTAGAGCATTCGGCCAAGGAGTTCACGCTATCCCGTTCACGTTATCCCGTGTCATCGCTTGTGAAATAAGACTTCCTTACTCTTAGTTCTAGGAGCTCGGTGCCAGTTCCTATGCCTTTTCATCTTTTATTTTCTTCCTTTCGTTTTTTTTTTTGGTGGAATTTAATTAACATCTTCCCGTCTCAAAGCTTGTGAACAAAAATTCGAACAAACATCCTACATACAACCAAAATTAATAGAAAACGGTTTTTTTTTTTTATCCCACACGAAGCCTCTTGCTCATAATCTGGCTAATTACGTATTAGTAAGGGTCTCTCTAAAGTAAAACCGAGACAGTTCGTACATTTGCGAGATTTCGAACGTGGTTTGGGCTATTATCGATCCATAGGTATAAATTGCGTATTTCTAGCTCTACGGGCAACATTTCCTGTATCGTTCTTCGCGAATCTACGTATGACTCTTGCTTCCTTAAAAACATGCCGTACAGTGCCGTTGTTTTTCCAGAACAATGGTTTTCCTTGGAGGACTTACCAGGACGGAGAGCTCATGGGCGCGAAGAGCTCGGAGATAAAGAAGGTAGCGCTACATTACTATCGAATAATATTGGTAATTCTGCACTAATCTGTTTTTCATGATGTTAACATCATTGCAGTTACGATCAACTGAATGAGGACTGGGTTTACTCGCAGCGTCAGGGTTAGTTCCAACTTCCATTAATTCGTCTCTCTATTTTCTCTTCTCTTTTCCCTCAGGGCCCTGATTCTTCAATCGTGGAGCAAGCAATCAAGATCTCCATTGATAATCGTTCACCTCCGAGCAGGCAGGAAGTCTCTCCACTTCGCCAACAAATACGCGCCGCCATCAAGCCATCCTTTCCGGGCTGCAGATACAACGACGTAAACGCCATGGAACGCCGTCGCCGAAGAAGCCAAAAAAATCCTAGACTACGCTATGGAATACTACCGACACGCGGTATCCCCCTTCACATCGAACTCTCACCGCATTACACCTTATTATTCCACTAACGACAGATGTTTCGCAGATTCCCACGACCAATCCGCCAACCACCCCGTACCGCCGCCTCTCCGCCGCCCAGCTCCGCGCGAAAACTTACCACCCCCGCCACCAGAACAGGCAGTGGACCTGGACCGAAGTCGCCGTCATGCTGGTCCATTCGTTCTCCAGAGTACGCCGAGAGACGCTCGCATGGTCAATGAGTACGAGAATAACCAGAGGAGCTTAACGACATGGCGCTCGCTGGGCAGGGTTGAAGGTTAATATGGCGTTAAGAGTCCGGAGCTTATTCGAGGAGGTGCTGGCGCAGGGTTCCTCTGGTGAGATAATCTTTCTACATGATATAGCAGCGGTGTGTCTTGGGCGGCTAATTAGTGGTTTATATCGTGATAATATTTCGATTGTTCAGAAGCTCAAGCCGATATCCTTCAGAGTGATATAGGGCTCTCGAGCAGCACATACGAATACAACTTGAAGATACAGCCTGAAGAAGAAAAAAGAAAAGATGGGGAAAAAGAAACCTGAGTGGATCAAGAGTTTTAAATTAGACTGTTGGGAGATATTTCTTACTAAAGTTCAATATTTGGGTTCAGTGCTGTTAAGGAGATTCTATTGATCATAGAGTTCTAAATCACGATAGACAAAAATAAAAGAAAATCAAACCTGTATTAATGCCTTTTTCCATTTTATCCTTATACTCTGTATTCACGCGTTCTATAATCTACTTCGGTTTTCATGTATCATCATCGAACGTTTTCTTGTTTAGAAAGGTAAAAGTGAGAGCTATTGTGTAAATTGCGGATTGATAGCGTATCATCGACCACATTTTATTTCTGGAACCGTGTGTATTATCCAATATGGTTATTTTGTTATTAGGAGAATTTAGGTGCAAGTATGTTGCGCCAATGTTACTAGATATTCAATTTGACTTAAAACACCGGTTCGCAATGTTTTTAAATTCCTTTTGTTTTCCGCGCGGAGAAGAATTATCAGTATGAAAATCATACCTCTGTATGGATAGAGTGGCTTAGCATTGTAGTACTCCATGGCGTGAACGCGTTCTCCATGAGAAAGGGATGAGAATTTTCACTTTGGAGTGAGATTTGAAGGTTAAACCTAGCGAGGTATTGCTGGGCAAAGTGTTCTATACTTCGATAGGATAATTCATATAAATGAAAAGTGCCTATGCCTCTGAGAAGAGGAATAGCTAGTCGGATAACTACGTATTATATAAAAGGCAATATAAAAACTCGCAGAGTTTTCTCTAGGGTTCAAAATAGCTTTTTAGCTCAGAATTGATAACGCTCTAAGTAAGGTCACAAGAAAGCAGAAAGCGTTTAGACCCTTAGGCGCCAGTAAAATATAACAGCTGATATAAAACGAATGGAAAAATCAGTGGGAAATAATGCAACATGGGTTGCATATTTGGCTTGAAGAATATACTTAGTACAGCTGTATTGCAAAGAGAGAAAGCTTCCGGGGGTGTTTTTTCGGTCCAAGTGAAATACCTAGATTGGACAAGACTTCGTCTCCACAACAGTTGGAGAAACTCCCTTCCGCTATTGCTTTGACTCTAGCTGTCTCGTTTCAATACCTTCTACTACCTTAACAATCGTAGACCCTAACAACTTTGATACTATAGGAGTATGCCCACACAGAGGGTCCACATTAGTAGGTTTATCCGGGATAGCAAGCATTGGCAAATATATATATAACTAAGTGTGTTAGAAACAGCAGGACCACAGTTGCTCTGAGGGGGTCAGAATTAAACTTATAAAGTGTCCCTGTCCTTTTGCTTGCTTGGCAAAAATAGCTGGTTGTCTCCGTGGAATGCTTTGTCGCCCAAAATGCAAATAGACCGTGATACATTTCGACGCGCTACGAAATTGCCATCGGGATGTCTATTTGCCTTTCATCCGTGGTATTCCGTTTCCTTCTCCCTTTCTTCCTTTCCTTATATTGGTGGTTTCTTCATCTTCTTTCAATCCTCAATGTTCCAGAACATAATTTGAAAACAAATAACACAAACAAACAAAATTAAGAGACCCCCTCAGCTCCCATCGCACACTTCGCGTCGAACCCTCCTACTAAAAAAAACAAAGACCCCCTCCGGTTTATGCCCTAGCTCTCTCAAGCAATCAGATCCTTAAAGAATGTCGCCAAATCGCGTCGTAAATCTCCCTCTCCTCGTCGTCGCGATAAACCCAATCACACTCGTATTACTGGAAAGCTCTTAATTTTAATGCTGATTACTCAACCGCTTGGAGCACTCGCTAGGAGGATATCGATCTTATTGGCTTGGTGTAGCCGCCAGGCGCAAGGAGAACAATCACACACCGCGTCGCATGGATCAGACAGCGACGACGCACCGCAGCGCAACAACACCTCGCGAAGAAAGCTACTACCTCGCGCCTCCCACCACCGCCGGTGGATCATCCACCTCCCCCATGATTTACCCCGCTCGACTCTTCGATATGTATCAGCGAAGCCCCCCTGATCCGCGACACCAGCCTCCCAAGCAGACGCTGAGCGCGAAAACTTGCGTTTTGGGGCCGATATTGGGAGCGCGTGCGCGTGTGCCGTCGTTAGCGTTATTAATTTTCCAGCGTGGCGGCAGGGGTTTACTTGGGATCGTGGTAGAGCACTTTCGGGCTAGATGGATGAATGAAACACTTTGGATTCATGTTATTTTGGGTTTCTGTTATCTTGATACTAGGAGATCCACAAAATTATAGAACGTCAGCAATGAAATCGAGATCTCCAAGATGAAATGCGAAAATAATGAATACAATATTCTGCTATTCTTTCTTGTTTTTTTTCTCTTGTTTTTTTATTAGATCTAGAAAACCATTCTCGCTACTATGTTTGCACTGAGTCGACGGACCTTCGCAACCACGCTTAAGTAAGCATCGCATGAACGAGAGACAAGGAAGCAGAACAGTCGTCTTTCTTTAATATGTATTCCACGGAGGAGAGTAATGCGCACCATATTAGAAAACTTCCATCCCTTTTTTTTTTTTAATCTACCGCCAACCTCCGCGGCTCAATCAACTTCAATCCCGGACAGGATCATCAAGTCCAATACCTAGTACTCACTGCTACATCCTACTCGACTTCCTCCTCTTCAAGGACTTCTATCCCGTCTGGTTATTTAAACCTCCAAATATTTTTTTTCTTCTTTCTTTCAGTGCTGCTGTAAAGAGGGAGTATTCAGCTCAGAAGCAGGAAAAAACAAAGGAAAGGAAAAGGAAAAGAAAAGAAAAGAAAGAAAAGAAAAGAAAAGAAAAGAAGCAAAGACGATAGAGATAAAACGAGGATACTCACTGGACGCTTCAGAAGATGGTTCCCCCTAACGTAAGTGCCTACGCATTGCTCCCCACCTGCTCTAATGATATCGAAAGATTTGCCGCCAAAACGACTTACACCTTGGCTGTAGGGCGAGATTGAAATGGGCGACCTTGAGGCGGGGGCAGGCCTCCACCTCCAGCAGCCGATTCGGGCCCGACGACGAAGTATTAGGAGAAGCCGACCACGCCCGACGAGGCCTTCCTTCCGATCTCGCGAATCGAAACTCCCCGCGGGGTATCTCCCAGTCGTCCCTCGCTTCCGCGCCCTCAGTCCCATGCCGCCTTCCTCCGCCAGACGCTTTTGAATCACATGGCCACCCAGCAGCAAGCCGCCGCGGCCGCCGCCACTACCCCCTGCCGCCGAAACAACCCCCATAATCCGCCGCAGGTATCGTACCTAGGACACCGCTCGCTGCCAGCTGAACAGAATGTATCGCTCGAAGGTATTCTGGAGCTTGTTTGTATGATCGCTGTTTCTTCGTAGCCTTGATAGCGTCTATGCTATCTTGAAAAGGGACCGAGGCTACTAGCAGTTAGCGATGGCAAATAACGATCCCATTGTGCCTTCTTTTCCCTTTCTTCGGCTTATCTTGGTGGCTGTACTATTCGATGTATTTCCTTTGGTTTAACCTGTACGCGCTTCCACAGCGAGTTATTTAACATTAGGTCAACACTGTACACACTGGGGTTCTCAATCATGTAACATGTAACACTGGCATTTTTAGTCCTTCTCCTTCAGTAAATCCTCGCAGGATCCTGCTATTCTTCATATAATGAAGATCTTCGAATTTGTAGGTTTATATCGCTTCTTCAAAGACCCACTGGAAGCACATTGAAAGCAAAACATTGCTCACATGGTGGTGGTATGTAGTGCCATGATGATTAACCCGATAGGCTTACAAGCACCGCGCTGTTCACACTCCACTGTCAACCAAGTGCTGAGAATTCCTGTCAAGCAAAATATTTTTATCCACAGCAATTTTTCAGTTAGAACCTCAGAATAGCCAAACAATACAAATAATTCTCTTCCACGCCCCCCCAAAAAACGACTTCCCTCATGATCATTATATTACTTATCAAAGCAAAGAGGAAAGAAAAAAGAAAACAATAATCCTTCGATTAACAACTCACCGGAGACGACCGAAACTGCTTGTACGACGATGTTCGTCAATATGCGCCTTCCAATCGATAACTGCCAATGTAAGTATATCTTCCCGATGTAGCGTCTTCCAGCCCGCGATAGTCAGCGTCGTGTGATAATGCCAATGCTAACTTATCGTGCAGAATCACGGGGTCGAGATGGCCAACTTGCACCCGGGGAACCAAGAGCAGCGCAGCAGCCCAACGGTAAGTCCACGTCGACACCAACCCCGCATAGCTTGTAAACGTTGAAGAAGCTAATTTCCTTCCTCGCACGCAGTTGGTACCCGAGCCCTCCCTTCTCATCGCAGCACCGCGCCGCCGCCCGCGTACTCCCCTCGGTCCTCCGCCCGCATACAACCAGAGCCACTCCAGACAGCCTCACCAACCAACCCTGTATACATGATTCCTCCATCTTGAATTCGGGCGCGTTGCCTCAGTCGGGCCATTCCGTAATTCTGTTTTCGCCTGCCAAGCCGTCGCAACGATCGTTGCTTGCATCTTCCTGGCCGCCATCATTGTCGCGCTCTGCATTACTTTGGAAGGATG